>OX578140.1:58656460-58823960 GCA_951213105.1 Amaurobius ferox
TAATTTATTATCCCCACCGTTGTAGTTATGGGAGGGAAGAATATACTGCATTTGCTACCTCAATGTTTCTAGAACTAGCTTTAAATGTTTACAAATGACTCAAAATATGTAGCACTGTATGAAGATTTGCAGAGCCCAGTAATCAAAGGCGGACTCCATATTCCATTATCTAGTGATTAGTGATGCATTCCATTTCTTTTAGTATTGATGTATTCCATGTCTTCTATTAGTGATTTATTCCACTTCTTGTATTAGTGATGTATTTCACTTCTTGTATTAGTGATCTTGTATTAGTTACCTTACACCTTTCTGGTAGGTCGGACGGTCTGGGTTTCAACAACAACTTCTTGTATTAGTGATGTATTTCACTTCTTGTATTAGAGATGTATTTAACTTCTTGTAATAGTGATGTATTTCACTTCTTGTATCAGTGATGTATTTCACTTCTTGTATTAGTGATGTATTTCACTTCATGTATTAGTGATGTAGTCCATTTCTTGGATGCGTATGGCCAACTTATTGCTGCTGGTCAAGCCAACATTTTAATCCAGTTTCAGCCGTTAGTAAACCAGTACTATAATCACAAACCTTTTATTAAATTGACAACGACACTGGCCATAAAACGTTTGATATAATTTTACAGTTGAGCCAGAATGAATCTCATATAATCAAAGATGATATTTCTCAGCCTGTATGCTTTCTGTAGCTGAAAAACAAAATTCGGTACAGGAGAAGCTGAATTCTTAGGGCGGCAGACCTCGTTGTATTTTTCATTTTAATTACATTTAGTTTAAAAGTTGTGAACGAAAGACGACTTTGGGGAGAAGTTTAGCCTTTTTTAAATCTAATATATCAGAGGTTTCTACTCGAATGCGAATAAATTCTCACAAGCGTTCTATGGCCGATACCTCAAACTGTGAGTGCAAATTTTATGTGTTGTAAAATTTGAAACTTTCTAATTTCGTGGTTTTTCGAGATAGATTTTCAACATTTAAAATGTAGATGTATTTCAATATTATAAATATATTCTAAAATCTTGACTTAAATCGGAAGTAAAGACGTGAAAATAGCATATAAAAATGTATTTATAACTCTATGGGCAAACTACTTACTTTTTCAATTGATTAGTGTATTTTGATAGTATAATGTGATAATTTGGACTATATTTTTCAGATTTCGGTTTCAAATGCTTTCTTAAACAATTTTCAATGCATATGCTAGCTCTCGTCTGCAAAACCGTAGTGTATTTAGGCGCTTAAATAGAACATGCTAGAGCCATTCAGGCGCAGATCCCTCCTAATGAATAAACCAACTTAGCACGGAATCTCAGTATTTTCGACGTATCACGTCCTCTGCCCAGGTGTACCAAGATTGCATAAATGGACTCAGTAGACTATGCTACTGCTGAGTAGGTGCTTATTAGCAAATACCGCTTAGTGGCTAAGGTGTGAGTTATAAAGGCAAATACTTAGGATGCACGTGTACTTTTCATTTAGTTGCTTATGAAGTAATTGCTGCAAAACGGACGAAGGCACGAGTTCGGTTTTTGAAAAATGGATGATTAATCCTTACTTAACATTCTGGGAAACGTCGAATACATTTTCTGTTATTATCTGAAATAAGTCATGAAATGCCTCGTTTACTTTTTGGCCTGGATATTGGGATTACATTCTTTAGTAGGTAGATCTGTTGAAATAATTCAAAGTAAAGGCATAAATAAAGCATCGAAAATAAAGGGAGTTCAACATCGTTTCTGGACACAGCTCCATAAACATTGCAGAACGTAATTATTATAATATAGCACATCAGTGTGGTATACTGGTATGGTATGGTATGGTACTATAACATAACATGTAGGTATTAATTACAGTACACTATGGCAGAAAGGTATTCTATGGTACTATAGTATAATACGCATATATTATAATATAGTATTACACTAGAGTATAATGACAAAGTATGGCATTGTGCTATAATATAATACGTAGATATTATACTATAATACATACATTATAGGAAGATGATGATATCTAATTTTCAAAAGTGCCGTCTAAATGAAACAGTGCGCGTTTAGTTTCGAATTGAATTTAGAAAGAGCGTCCGTTGATTTGTATATTACATATACTCGAGTTTAATTTCTCTCATTTAAAACTTTAATGTTTAGTTCAGTATGTTGTATATATATATATATATTAAAGCATGTAACTGCATAATTTACATAAGCACAAAAGAAAATTTAAAATTAAATCCTTACTACAGCCAGACTATACATTGTGGCTCCATTATAGAACTACTATATCTACTTGATTATTAATAATTTAACTGATTCTGCGGATTACATATACCTCTATCTGAATATCCTAATTCATACGAAAAATATATACATTTTAAAAGTGAAGCAATTTAATAAAACATAACAGGATGTTTATGCATTTGTAATCCTTCATCTCTGTCAGTTATTCGAAATAAGTTTTGATTCTGAGATCAAATAAATGAGATAAAATCTATAATGAATGCGACTTGCGAATAAAGCAAATATTCTGGGATATAAAGATTAACTACTGTAGATACAAAGATCAAATAGTGTGTCTACAATTTCAATAACCCTCCGTGGAAAAATTAAAATAAGTCTTTATTCTCTACGGAATTAAATATACACTCGAGTATTATTTACTTGTTATGTGTTTTATTAATACCTTGTGAGCAATGATTTTCCGTGTAATGCCAATTTTTACCTTAAATAAATGGAAAAATTTAATGGAATTGCACGGCGGATTTGAATAAAAAATTGCGAGATAGAATGTTTTTCAAAGATTTCCGATTACATCAAAATAGAAAATTTTTATAATAGTTTTGATCGCTAAAGAATCAATTTATGGGAAAATCGAGATCAAAATAGCTTTTTAATATAGAATAACTAAAACACTAATTTGAATTTTAAAAGTATCTTGCTGAGTTGTATTGTCTCGAAAGTCCAGCCGTCCCTGGATGGAATTTCGCTGCTGTCCGAAGCTTCAATTTTCCGCCACAGAAGCACATATACATCTTCTTTTATTGTTAAGATTAATTTTTTTTAAAAAAATTATGCAATAATAAATAAGTAACAGCTACTCCTTACCGCCTTAGACGCACAGACATTTTCTTTTATTGTCACGATTAATTTGTTAAGACTATTTTTTGTTAAGATTAAAATGTTTCTAAGATTACGCAATAATAAACACCGGATAAATTCTTTATAAATGTTTTTTAAAATGTTACAGCTACTACTTACCCCCACAGACTCACATACATCTTCTTTTATAGTTAAGATTAATTTGTTAAGGTTAATTTATTGTTAAGATTAAAATGTGTTTAATATTACGCAATAAAAAATACAGAATAAATACCTTATAAAGGTTTTGAGAATACTCCCCTTTTGTGAAAAAAAAATATTTTCATCCGTAAATCGACATTATTTTTCAACTGAAGTGCATTTAACATTAATCAATTTCGTTCCTAAGGATTTCTTTGTGATGTCAGGATCAGACGATCAAGACGATAAATGAATTTAATGCTGCAGCCAACTTATACTGAAACGAAAGGAACAAAGAAGGAGAAAGTAGAACATGAAAAGAGTCAGTCTTCTTGAAATTTTATTCAGTTATTCTATCCATGTAGATTTTCACTCAGATATTTACTTTCAAAATTTAAGTATTTCAAAATTTAGATTAAAAATAATGTAATCATATATAAAAAAAATCTAATGTGGGCAGCACATGACTTTCCTTATATAATGCAATGAACTTACCACTTTTACAGTAAAAAAATAGATTTTTCTTATAGTAAATGTTTATATTCTTCCCAAGATATTGAATTTTCGACAATTAGTTGTCATTTTCATTGATTTAGTGTCATTTTTATCCATTTGGCGAGATTTTCGTTAATTTGGCAACATTTCAAAAAGTCGCCAAGTTGGCGATATTCCGCCAAATTCGTCGCCAAAAGTTATGCACTAAGAAATAATTTATTCTTACAGCAGATAAATGACTATTAGCGTTCAAATACAAAAGTACTACTCAAAGTATCATTTTTCATGAATGGAACGAGCTAGATCCACGAGAATGATGTCACTCAATTTATCGCATGGTATTACATATGAAAAATGAATATATTTCTCGAAAGGAAATATATTTTTTTTCATTTTATATGACGTTTGCTATTTTTTTTTAAATGTGCAATATCTCGAGAACGGTTCATGTTAGCGTTCTAAAATTTATGTCAATCGTTTTCTAATGAAACATTACATAAGAAATGTGAAATTGCATAACTTTATTAGTAGTTTTGATTTTTTGACGATTTTTTCAAAATTTTATTCGAAAATTTAGGGGGGTTCTGAACATTCGATTACGTATAAAAACAATAGGCTTCCAGTGTTATCGGATTGTGATTTTTGTACTAAATTTGTTTCGAATCGGTCCATTCGTTCGTCAGTTATCGTCTCCACAGACCCACTGACACACACACACACACAGACATCACTTCAAAAATGATTGATTCGTGATCAGGTATGCTTGAAACGTGCTCTCCCGTCGAAAACTCGAATTCGAATTTTCGATCCCGTCACAATACTTTCCTTATACATTATGTATATTAGGAAAGTAATAATTGTCATATAAATTGATAAAATATAAATTGATAAAATGCTACTAATTATTGCATATTTTACAACTAATTATTGCATATTTTGCAACTAATTATTGCATATTTTACAACTAATTATTGCATATTTTGCAACTAATTATTGCATATTTGCAACTAATTGCATTTTATCTATTTGCAATTAACTAATGCGTTTTATTATTGCATTTTTCGCAATTATTGCGTATTATAGTGTTTTAGCTTGTCAGGCATGCAGTCATTAAAATAGTTAATGTAGGCAGAACGTAAATTTTCCTACAGAGTGCAGTAATTTCAGTTTTTTCACAGCCAAATAATGATATACAAAATCCACGGCACATTGTTTTTAACATTGAATTGCACATTAACATTTTTTGGCGCATTTCTGAAAGACAACATGTAAATCTATCTCAAAATAAGAAATTAAATTGTATTTCAATCTAACGTCACAAATAAAAACATTGATCGCATCCATTAAGCAATATAGTATATCCCTATATAAAAATATTTTAATAAATAATCCTACATTTAGCTTTAATTGCGTAATAGGGTGTTATTTTTTCCAATTTAGTGACTTTTTTGCCAATTAACATCATTTCAGAATTTCGCCAAATTTGTCGCCAAAAATTGCATATGAAGTGAACCTATTGGACGATATATACGCTATAATTTTATGCTATTTTTTAAAAATTTATTTGAAAGTATTGCAATATCTCGAGAACAGTTCAACCTAACATACTAAATTTTTTGACTTTCGTTTTCGAATTAAAGACTACGTATAAAATAATTATTTTTTAACATTATTGAATGTCATGATTTTTTTATGATTATTTTCAATAATTCATTTGAAAATGCGAGGATATTTCGAACATTTGATAGCGTTTAATATCGATAGATAATCAGTATTCGCTAATTGTAATAATCGTAATTTTTTTGCGGAAACTCCATTTATTTGTGAGGTATAGAATCCCCTCTCATTCCCACAATACACATGTCTCCTCAAAAACTGTCGATTCTAGTTCAGCAATGCTTGAAATATGATCTTTTATCGAAAACTAGAATTCGAATTTTTGACATGCGTCACAATATATTCTTTTAGGGATGTATGTAGGGAAAGCAGTTATGTAGCAACTTTTAATAAGTATTATTTCGTTCGACATTGTGACACCTAATGTCGATAATAGTCGGCTTAATCTAAAATCCAGCTGTTAGGTTTTGTAAGTGCGAAAAATTTCAGCCGCCTAAAACAACGACGTACTTCTGGAGGATCTGGAAGGTTTTTTAAAACTTATCATTTTCTCCACCCTTGGGATCAGAAATAAAAAATTCAGTTCGCTGGGTTCTATTTAGGAATCGTGTAAATTCTGAACTAGTGCTGAACAAACTGTACCAAATATGAAAAAAAATAAGCGGTATTATCAGGGAATTCTGAACTAATGCTAAACAGACTGTAGCAGTTCTGAATAAAAAAGCAATATTGACTGTGGATTCTGAACTGATGCTGAAGAGGCTGTACCAAATCTTAAATAAAAGCAAGTGGTAGTGCTTGGGAGGAATTCTGACTTACTACTGAACAGACTGTACCAATTCTGAAAAAAATAAGCGATATTGCCAGGAAATTCTGAGCTAATACTAAGCACATTACACCAATTCCGAAGAAAAAATGCAGTTTTGCCTGGGAATTGTGAACTAATATTGAATATAATATACCAATTCTGAGAGAAATAAGTGGTATTACTTTGGAATGCTGAACTAATACTAAACACACTGTACAAATTTAAAAAAAAATAAGCGGAATTGCCTGAGAATTCAGAACTAATACTGAACGCACTGTACCAATTCTGAGAAAAATAAGCGGTATTGCCTCTATGAATTCTGAATTAAAACTGGACGCATTGTACCAATAAGCGGTATTACCTGGAAATTCTGAACTAACACCGAACAGACTGTGCCAATTCTGAAGCAAATAAGCGGTATTACTCGGGAATTCAGAATTAATACTGAACAGACTGTACCTATTCTGAAAAAAATAAGCGATATTGCTTGGGAATTCTGAACTAATACTAAACACACAATATCCATTCCGAGAAAAATGTACCAATTCTAAGAAACATAGGCGGTATTGTCTCGGAATTTTGAACTAATACTGAATACACTGTACCAATTCTGAAAAAATAAGCATTATTGCCTGGGAATTATAAACTAATACTAAACACACTGTACCAATTATAAAATATTTTAGATAAATTATCCAAATTAAGTTTAAGAAACCATTAGAAATTAAAGAAATCGATGAGATCTTTTAATGTATAAGTGGTTATCACAAATATAAAGCAGGCAGTTTTACTCACGTTGTTTAGAGTGCGGGTGTAGGAGAATAAAACCTTATTGTAAAATCTTTTCAGGATTTAGTTACATTGTTTTATAAAGTTACAAAGATATACTGCGTAATTGTGGAGATATTTTGAATGGAAGTATATTTTATAATATTTTCTTTTATAAACTAAATCAGAACAAATCAGAATTATTTTTCAGTCAAAAACCTACTCCCTATTTTACTTAACAAACCATCGAAAAAAATATACTTAACCTTTAAACCATTCTTGAGTTGCAGGCGGTGATGGCAGACATATGGATAGACAAATTAAAACATTTTTTTTTATTTTCGATATTCCGTTCCTCGCTGTAGAAGGGAAAATCTTACCTCAGGATGTTTTCTAGACTTATCCTCATTTTCAGAATGAAAATTCTTGAAATATATCGAGTTGTTCAGGAGACATTGATTGTACAAGTTCTATATATTGAATTCAGTTTCTATATATTATTTCAGTTTTTACATATTATTTCAGTTTTTATATATTATTTCAGTTCTACATATTATTCAGTTTCTATATATTATTTCAGTTCTATTACTTTCCTTATATACATAATGTATAAAGAAAGTATTGTGACGGGGTCCAAAATTCGAATTCCAATTTTCGACGGGAGAGCACGTTTCAAGCATCCCTGATCACGAATAAAACATGTTTGAGGTGGTGTCTGTGTGTGTGTGTGCGCGCGCGCGCGCGCGTGTGTATGTGTGAAAGTATGTGTGTGTGCGTGTGTGTGTGAGTGTGTGTGTGTGTATGTGTGTGTGTGTGTGTGTGTGTGTGTGTGCGTGTGTGTGTCAGTGAGACTGTGGAGACGATAACTGACGAACGAAAGGTCCGATTCGAACGAAATTTGGTACAAAAATCGCAATCCGTAAACACTGGAAGCCTATTGTTTTTAAACTTAATCGAATGTTCAGAATCCCCCTAAATTTTCGAGTGAAATTTTGAAAAAATCGTCAAAAAATCAAAACCGCTAATAGACATTTCTTATGTAATTTTTCATTATAAAACGATTAACATAAATTTTAAAACGCTAACGTGGACCGTTCTTGAGATATTGCACATTTTTCAAAAAAATTATCAAAATGTCATATAAAATAAAAAAATATATATTTCCTATTGAGAAACATGGACATTTTTCATATGTAATACCATGCGATAAATTTGGTGACATCATTCTCGTGGATCTAGCTCGTTCCATTCATGAGAAAAGGTACTACTACTACTGTAACAATTTTAAATTATATTTTAATTATGCATTATTCATTTACAATATTATGTACAGATGATATTATTTACATTCAGTTCTTGCAAGAGTACGACTATTAACATCAGAGTCTGTAAGAGGAATGAGTTCTGTTTTGAAGATGAAAGGTTGCAGGAGGTTGGCGAGAAAGTGAGAGTCACAAATTGTTTTTTATCGCTCAAACGGCGATTCACCACAGATATCCAACACCCCTACTTGATGTGAGCCATATTGAGACCAATTTGGTTTATAAGTGTCTGAAATTGTGGTCTTCCAAGTGGTTTTGTGAACATATCTGCCACCATTTCATTGCTTCTGCAATACTCTAGCTCTATTTGTTTCTTTTCTTGGAGATCCCTTAGGTAGTGATGTTTAGTGTCAATGTGTTTTGTTCTTGAACTGTTTTTATTGTTTTGTGATAGTATGATGCAGGATTTATTGTCTTCATACAGTGTTATAGGTAAAATTTGCTTTAGTCCGAGATCTTCCGTTAGTCCAATTAACCATTGTGCTTCTTGCGCTGCATTTGCTGCTGCCACGTATTCTGCTTCTGTGGAGGATAAAGCAATGCAATTTTGCCTTTTTGAATTCCACGATATTGTACTATTTCCAATTTGAAATATGTATCCAATTGTTGATTTTCTCGATACCTTATCATTTCCCCAGTCGGCATCGGTGTATCCTTTAAGGACTGGTTCTTCGTTTTTGGAGATTAGGAGTTTCAGATCTTTTGTAGTTATTAGATATCTTATTACTTTTGTTATGGCTGTGCAATCTTTTTGTCTAGGTTTTTCATTTCTTCTGCTTAGTAAGTTGATTGAGTTTGCAATGTCAGGTCTAGTAATTGTGGCTATGTACAGTAATGCCCCTACTGCTTTTCTATATCTGGTATTATCTTCTAAGACATCATCATCATCATCATCATCATCCATTTTGCAGTAGTCTGTGTTCATTGGTGTGTAGGTTGGTTTTGAGTCTTGTAGAGAGAAATTTTCTGCAATATCTTCAATTTTGCTCTTCTGAGATAGTGTGAAATCTCCATTATTAAATCTTTCAATTTTGATTCCGAGATAATAGCTAACTTCTCCTAGGTCTTTGACTTCAAATTCTTTTTCCAAGTTTCTGATGATTTCTTGAATTGTTTTTTCATTTTTTCTTGATATAAGGATGTCATTAACGTATAAGATGATATATACAGGTTGTTCATCATTTCTTATGAAAATACAAGAATCTGCTTTACCCTGTTTGAATGAGTTTTCTTATAGTCTCTCTCCAATTTTTAAGTTCAAAGCTCTTGCTACTTGTTTTAGTCCATTATGGCTTTTCTTAGTTTGCATACTTTATTATCTTGCAATTTGTTGTAACCCACTGGTTGATCCATATAAATTTCTTGTTCTAAATCACCATGGAGGAATGCTGTTTTTATATCAATGTGGTGAACTTTCATGTCCTTATGTGCTGCTGCTGCTAGGAATGTTCTTATCGTTGTATGCTTTACGACTGGTGCGAATGTTTCGTCGTAATCTGTGTCGAATTTTTGACTGAAGACTTTTGCAACTAGTCTGCCTTTGTATCTTTCAATTTTTCCATCTGCATTCAGCTTCGCTTTAAATGTCCACTTGCATCCTATGGTTTTCCTTCCTTTGGGTAAATATGCTAATTCCCATGTGTCATTATTTTCTAAAGAATTTATTTCTTCTTCAGTTGCTTCCATCCATTTCATTTTTTCTTCTGGTTCCAAAGTTTGGATTCCTTCCCAGTCTTTTGGTTCAATGACTTTTGTACCTTCAGTATAGTAACCAAATCTTTCTGGAGGTTGTCCTTTATTTACTCTGTCTGATCTCCTTGGTTCTTTAGTTTCAGATTCATGAATTTCTGTAATAGGAATTTTTACCTTTTCCTCTTTTATTTCTTCTATGAACCTTACTGTTCTACTGATTATTATGTTATTTTCTCCTACTTTAATTCGGTAACCTTTGCTCCTGTTGTCATATCCAACAAAGATTCCTTCGATGGCTTTGTCATCGAGTTTTCCTCGCTTTGTTTTATCTATGTAAGCGAATGCTTTACAGCCAAATATTTTAATGTGGGATAAACCGGGTATTCTTCCCGTCCACAGTTCGTGTGGTGTTTTCTTCTTTGGTTTTGTGGGCAAGCGATTATGTAAATAGTTTGCAGTGTTAACTGCTTCACCCCAATATTTATGTGGTAATCCTGCTTCCAATAGCATGCATCTATTCATTTCTATTAAACTACGGTTTTTCCTTTCACTTATTCCGTTTTGTGACGGTGAGTGAGGTACAGTAACCTGATGATGCATCCCTTGATCCTTTAGGTAGTCTTCAATTTCCTTACTACTATATTCTCCCCTATTGTCAGATCTTAGTGTATTTATTTCTCTTCCAAATTTACTTCTAGTCGTTGCTATGTATTCCGTAAGTTTGGTATATACTTCACTTTTCTTTGAAATGAGATAAATCATAGTGAAACGACTGTAATCATCTACAAATGTAAGAAAATATAATTTCCCGCTGAACGTAGGAGTACGCATTGGTCCGCAAATATCTGAATGTACTAATTCAAGTGCTTTTGTTGCTCTGTATTTGCTTTCTTTAGGGTAAGGTAATTGAGATAGTTTTCCTTTGATACAGTTGTCACATGTATTCTCATGTTGACACTTATCAATCTGTATTCCGTCAGCTAGTTTTTCAGAAATTAACTGTTTTATGGCATCATTATTTCTATGACCAAGTCTTTTGTGCCATGTTTCTATGCAATTTTTATTTTTGCATTGTAAGGCAAGATGTGTTGAAGTATTTTCATTATTATCCCTTTCCGCCATGACTTCGTATAAACTATCATGTGCCCTAGCTTCTAAGCATACACTTCCATTTTTCATAAGTGTGCATTTGTTTTCCTCAAATATAACTGTACAACCATTTTGAGTTACCATTTTAACTGGCATTAGATTACGTTCTAATTCAGGAACGTACAAAACATTTTGTAGTCTTATTTTATTTTTCGATTTCTTGGTTAAAATTACGCATTCGCCAGAACCCTTAGCTTGTAACTTATTTCCAATCGCGACAGTAATCGTGCTTCGAGCTTCATAGTTTATTTCCGTGAAGAAATCTGGGTCATTGCACATATGCGCTGACGCCCCCGAGTCTATGAGCTAAGTACAGCAAAGATTGTTTACATTCCTTGCTGAGAATGTAACATCGTCTGAAGAGAGCGATTTTTGTTTTGGTTTTTCACTAATCGGAGCTGTAATAACAGCCGAAGTGCCCGCTTGTTTTCGAGATGTGTCTGGTGAGTCATCACCTGATTCGCCTTTCGTTTCAACAAAGAAAGAAGACTTTTGCTTGGGTTTAATATGATTCTTTGAGGGATATTTCTGAAAGTTGGAGTTCTTATTTTTAAGATGCCAGCATTCGGATTTAAAATGACTCTGTTTTTGACAATGTGTACAGAATTTATTTTCTCGGTTTTTATTTCTGTTAAAGATTTTGTAAACTTTAGATGGTTCATTTATCGAGTTTTCTTTTCTTCGATTGTACTCATCTATTAATTTTCCTCTAATGAAATCCGAAATTATTTCACCTTCCGGCCTCGCCTCAAGAGCGGTAATAAGTCCGTCGTAACTTTTTGGTACTGAACATAGTAATAGTGCTGATATATGAGAATTATTTGTATTTTCACCAATAGCTCGTAGCTTATCGATTAGCTCTAACAGGTTTACAATGTGCGTGTTCATGTTACCACCTTCTTCCAGCTTAGTGCTGTAGAGTTTTCTCAGTAAAAAGTGTTTACTTGAGAGATTTGGCCGTTCATGAATTTTTCTGAGAGCTTCCCATGTAGCTTTAGCAGTGGTTTCATATTTAACATGAATAATTTGATTATCCTCAATACATAAATTTATTAGTGCGCGTGCCTGTTGGTCGGATTTTTGCCACTTCGCCGTTATCGGATCGGCCGATTCATCTTGTATAATATTATACAGATCTTCTTTAATGAGATACATTTCCATTTTAAATTTCCATGTGGCATAGTTAGTTGCATTTAATTTTGCAATATGAGTGCTGTCTTTTATGAGAGACATTTTGTTGCAAATTATTTTTTCAAGGATATTTATTCGAGAAACGTCAGTCTCATAATCTGTTGGTTTTTTCTATTTAATTTCGATAATATATATATAAGTGGTAAGATAAGGTAGTGAAATAAAAGTCACTTACCTTTATTACATATTTTCGAAGGTAGCGCCTCTGGATCCTTGAGCTATATAATTTGATATTGACACAGGATTTTCAGCACAGTGACTACTACTGTAACAACTTTAAATTATATTTTAATTATGCATTATTCATTTACAATATTATGTACAGATGATATTATTTACATTCAGTTCTTGCAAGAGTACGACTATTAACATCAGAGTCTGTAAGAGGAATGAGTTCTGTTTCGAAGATCAAGGGTTGCAGGAGGTTGGCGAGAAAGTGAGAGTCACAAATTGTTTTTTATCGCTCAAACGGCGATTCATCACAGATATCCAACATTATATAAGGAAAGTCATGTGTTGCCCACATCAGGTTTTTTATAAATTAGTTTTCATGCATTAAATTAAACAACTCATCCTATTGAAATACATCTACTACTAATTTAGTACGCACTCTTTTGTGAACGAAAAATACCTATATTTATCACAAATTGACATTATATTTCAACTAAAGAAAATTTATTAATAATCAATTACCTCTAAGGATTTCTTTGTGATGCCGCGGTCGGGATGGTAAACGAAGTTAATAGGACAGACCAGACCCTTGCAGCTATGTATCCTCCGCAAAAAAAATTGAATTTAATTCTATTAAATAAATGCTGAGAAATCGGTGTTTCTGTGCATGCAAAAAATCCCCCAACCCCTAAAAAACATTCAATTACATTAAACAGTTGTTGAGAAATTACAGTGTTTTTATGCGGAAAACATTGGACATCAGTGTTTAAGTTAAACGATCCTAAATAAATACTTATTCCACTAATTAAGTATACATTCCATCGTGAAAGTAAATACGTATATTTATCATAAATCGACATTATAGTTCAACTGAAGCGCATTTATTATTAATCAATTCCACCCTTAAGGATATTTTTCTGATGTCACGGTCAGGCAATCCAGAGGATAAATCAAGTCAAAGCGACAGTTAAGACCCATGCAGAGATCATGAATGGGATGGATCCCAACTTATCCTACAACGCCAGGAACAAAAAGGGGAAATGTGAAGGAACATAAAGCAAGTTATTCTTGGAATTTAATTATGTTTCTCTATGCCGCCGGAGTTTTAACTCAGATATTTTCTTTCAAGATATCGGTACTGCAATGTAAAAATTTGAACAAGTTTAATTATTTGGTTGTATAACATTTCAATACTGTAAAATTTCACAATAATTCAAACTGCTGCTTGTGAGACGAATACCTACATAGGTCCATTGAAGAAAGCAGTCATATGTAAGTTGGGTGATTACAATTGTATAACGGGCATTATACGAGTAAGCTCCTTTCTTAAGGTTGATTTGTTGATTGGGGTTTTATGACACATGATCCAGAAAGACTGCGCCAAACATATGGTATAAATCTAATAGTATGTGCAAATTAACCATAATATGTGTAATCTGAAAGGTGATAAAAAGAACATATAGAACAGTATACGCCCTTAACAACCGTTTGATCATGGGCAGTTTGTTCTTACTGGTAGATAATGACGCCGAATGTTCTACCTGTCCTTTTGACCTGATCAGAGTGTCTTATAACGCGCTTGAAATAAGTGTAGTCACCTAACTGACACATGGCTGCTTTCTTTAATGAAGTGTGCAGAGTTTTAAACTATAAAATGTTCTCAACGTAAACTGCAATGGAATGCAGAGATTACGCGCATTCAATTCATTTAAATTTACAGATAATGTAGTCGCCCGATGCGTATACTCACGAGCGTTCTCTTTAACAAGTCTATTGTTAGTAAGGATTCCGTTTTAAGCTTTTTTGACAGATACTTTAAGTCTTAAGTTTCTGGTTTAAGCTTTTTTAACAAATTCTCCGATGTTTTAGATGGTAATTAGATGGAAACTCTGGGAAATTTTTTTTATAGGTAAGGAACTGATTTGTGTGAAAATTGCTCATAATGGAAATTCAAAGTTTACAAAATGGAAATTCATTTATATTTAAAAAAATACATATCTATGAGATGTCGAAGCCAAGATACCCCTGTACCAATTTAAATAATCATTAGCTGTTTATATTTTCATTTACAAACGATGCAAGAGTCTCCTTTCACTACTATTAGATAAATCATATTACCATTACTTTAAGGACCTCAAGCAAACGATGGTTGTGTTGAGAAAAAATCCCAAAGAAATATTGAAAATGATTGATATTTGTTGAGCACCATGTCAAAGAAAATTATGATAGACTATGTGAATGACGATTATTGCGAAATAGTACTGCTATACTAATAATTAATACAACTTTTTTTCGTGCAAACATGTATTGCGTCAGTTGGGGCATATTGAACATACTTTACCTTTTTCATTCTACTAATCTAGTGGTGCCCTAAAATTTTCTAATTGACATTGTATTCTGTATCTCTCGTAGTTTATGACATACACTAATAACTTCCAAAGTTTCTCGCTTGGGAAACAGTCATCAATATCATGTGGTGGCATATGGTTCCTTTACTTAACCATTACCTCATTTTCATGGCACTAGCTATTAACATTCAAATCCAGTTTGGCTTGCTGAACCGGGCGCCATGTATTTGGTAGTAGAAATAAAATCTGATGTAGGCTGCACATGACTTTTCCTGGAGAAAAAAATTAATTTACTCATTATTATTTTCATAATTCATTGAGTACAATTGCTA
Source organism: Amaurobius ferox (assembly GCA_951213105.1). NCBI lineage: Eukaryota > Metazoa > Arthropoda > Arachnida > Araneae > Amaurobiidae > Amaurobius > Amaurobius ferox. The sequence continues at coordinate 58,671,646 of OX578140.1, forward strand.
AAATTAGGAAGCTGCAGTTTTAATTCAATTTCTGTTTTCATTAAAAGTCTAATAGTGCAAAAAATAAAAATAAATAAATAAATATATATATATATATATCCAAGCTCGGTATTCGAGAACTTGTTGGGGTTCTCCTAGATCGATATCCAGCTACCAGCAATATCCTGTTTCATCTATGACTATTCCATCTTCATTCGGTACATCCAGCCAGTATTCTTTGTTCACTTCATATAACTTTCAATCGTACAGCCATGCATCACTAAATAACACACTTAAATTTAAATCTTGTAATTCTAATAGATGTAAAACTTGTCCGTTTGCTAATAGTAATCAGATCAATTGTTGCAATAATCTTGTCTTCTGTAAAACATATAATTGTATCTACCGAATTGAATGTAAAAAATGTAATATGTCATATCTAGGTCAAACCAGCAACCCTCTGCACCTCCGAATTAACGTACACAGGAATCACATAAAATTTTTTTCAAATAATGCAACTACCCTTAATGAATCAAAATTTGAATACGAACATTTTTCTAAACATGGGTTCGACAACATTGAAATTAGTATTCTGTGAATTCAAAAAAATTACTATGACAGATTGTTTCTTGAAAATGAATTCATTTGTGCACACAAAACTATTTTTCCATATGGACTCAATCAAATATTTAATCATCATAATATAGTTAAAAATTCCTTTAATTATCCTAATGAAGACCATAATATTTATAATTCCTTCAACAATCATAAAAGTAAATCAAAAAGAAATAAAAGAGCAAGTAAATATAATAAAAAATTGCCCTCATTATCTGAACTAAAAAATGAAATCATTCAGCAACATGCAAATTTTAAAATTACTTTTGATTGGAAAGAATGTAAAAACTGGATTTTCGCAATTAAAAAACAGCAATTAAATATGGTATATAACCTTTTTCTAAGTACTGCATTTGATAACATTCATTTTAAACATTTATTCTATGATTTGCTCATTACCAGAAGTAAAAATCTTAATGGTTATTTATATGTCACAGACTTAAACCTTAATGACGAATCAAAACAAAATACTAAAATAAACGAATATTGTACCTTGAATTTCATTAATTCTGTCTTAAATAATCAGAAGATAAATAATTTTTTAATATCGGTTTCCAATTACTTTCCAGTCAAACATGTAAATCCTAAAATTGCTTATAAATATGATAAACCGCTAGGACGTTATATTTTCAATTATAATCAAATTGCCAAATCAATAGATACGAGTATTAATCAAAATTATGAATTGGATAAAGAGTCATATTGCCACTGTCATTTAGAAAAATACATAGACTTCGTAGATAAACACCATGATCATGTTATAACGGGAAATCTAAATATTATTAATTATGATGCACTAAGATCACTGATGTTACTGGGTACTAAGTACCGTATACCTACTAAATTTAAACATAAATTAATATGTAAAGGTTTATTTCTTGACTTAAATAAATTTATCTATAAAATCAGTTATAAATATCAAATCCCTGTAGAAGCCTTTAAACCCTTGAGAGTCTTAATAGAGCAATACTTAAATCATTATATATATATAATCAGAAAATTAATAATTCATATAAACTTAATTCAATTAAAATGATATTAAAGAAATACAAAATGATTTTGTCATTACATATGTCGATAAGGCAAGTGGTAACTACTCAATTATATGTAAATATTATTATAAAAATACCCTTCAGTCACACTTACTTAATAATCAAATCTATAATTTACATAAAACTAACCTTAAAATCGTATACAATAGAATATCAGCCAAATATAAGCAAATCCATCTAAAAAATAGTTGTAATAACATTCCATATATTGTTTTAGTACCCAAGTTTCATAAATCCCCTGTTGCTTTTCCAACCATTACCAGTGGGCATAATTCTTACATTACTAATGCTGGAAAATTATTATTAAAGATATTACATGAAGTATCCTTGTCAGATGAAATCTCAAATAATTCTCATATTGTTAAAAAACCTTTTGAATTAGTTAAGAAATTGAAAACCCTTACTAATATTCGTAGTATTTATACCTTTGATTTCAAAGATTTGTTTAATAATATTAATATAGATGATCTGTATAGAATTATTTTAGGAATTTTTGAAAAATCTAATAGCAACCTAAAATATTCAAATTTTCTTTTTAAAAAATTACTTAACTTCACCCTTTATGAGAATTATATTCAACATGGTGGTACTTTTTTTAAACAACAGGTTGGTATCCCACAAGGGGTGTGTGCCTCATCATTGTTAGCTAATCTGTATTTATTCTTCTATGAAAAAAACATTAATCCAAGCTTGCATAATATGCACATGTTTAGATATTTAGATGACATTTTATGTGTATCCCCAAATAATAATATCCCTACAGTATTAAATTTTTATCCAAAAAATTTAAAATTAAATGCAAGTAATAATGACACAAATGTTGCAAACTTTTTAGATTTAAATTTAAATTTACAAAATTGTAATATGGTTATAAACTTGTATGATAAAAGACAGGATTTTAAATTTAATACATCAAAAATTGAACATTTTGACTCTTGTTTGCATATATCTGTATTTAGAAATATTATAATAAACCAGGCTCTTAGAATCAATAAAATTTGTGATGAATATTATAAATTAGCGCACTTTATGGAATTATTGAGTACAGCGACTACTAATGCGTATCCCCCCAAGTTTGTTATTAAAATTATCAACTCAGTGTATCAAATTTTACTCGATAGCATCCTAGAAAACATTCCCAATTATAGTGACTAACATACAGAATAAAAAAAAAAATAAAAAAAATTATATATAATTATTTATTAATTATATAAATAAATAAAAATGAAAAATGATAAATTAAGTCAAAAACAAAAGAAAAATCAAAAAATCGGAAAATAAGATGCATTAACATGAATGTTTTGAATTTTATTTTCGCAAAAAAATGTAACTTTTGTCAGTATTGAAACTACAATTTGAGCGCCCTTATAATGGTGTATAGTGGCATTCTCGTTTATCCAGTTTTCCTATGAATTACTTGTTTAGTAAGAATTTTCATCTTTGATTCATATTCATATTCAGGATTGCATATTTGGGAAGTTTTATTCTGAATTGCTTGTCCAGTCTCCAGCTTAGACTCACTGGACGGGTCTGGGAGTATTACCGTGAAAGTTCGTACTGCCTCCCGGGTAGAATTTCGACTTGTTCATTCCGGTGCTTCTAGATTAAGCTGTTGAGGTTGATCGTGTATACACGTGGTGGAAGAAGAAGGGTTCATGCCGCATGGTAATACAATTTCTTAATGTATCCTATTTTCATTTTTTCATTTTTTGTTGCCTGTAGTCTGAGTTTAATCATTTATATTAATGTACTATTGCTTAATCTGAAACAGGCTTTTGTTTGGGTTAATTAGAATTAAATACTCAGACCTGAAGATGAATTTAATTCTGATTAATCATCGAATTTGGGACGGTGCTGTTCTTTTCTTTTATTGGCATTATGGCCGTGGATTTGCTTCTATGGTGATGTTAATGTTACTTGAATTGTATTTTTACTTTTTTATTTTTGCATAATTCTTAATATTACATATTTCAAATATATATATATATATATATATATATATATATGTATGTATGAATGTATTTAGTCTTTCGATTGAGATTTTGTGGTTTTCACGGGCTATTTAGCAAAAAAAGCAGGATTTTTTTACGAATCGTACTAAAATCTAATAAGCACCAGAGTAACACATAACCCACCAGATTTTGTAAGATTTCGTCAGTCGAATAGTTTTTAATCTAATGTTCACAGATAAGCATACACCCACATAGATGTAGCGCTGAAAATAGTATTGTAATGTTCTAGAGGTACCACCACGTGTAGATCCGTCAAAAACCCGAGAACTTCCAATACTATTCCTACACATTATCATGTATTACATGGAAAAGAACATGTGTTACTGCAAATGTTTACTACTGCTAACAATGTAAATATTTACAATTAGCAATTAAATATTTACAACTAGCAATAACATATTTACATCCAGTAATTATATACTAACAACTTGCATTTACATATTTACAACTAGTAATTAAATATTTATAAAAAGTAATTAAATATTTACAACTAGCAATTGAATATTTACAACTAGTAATTAAATATTTACTACTATACCTTCCATTACAAACAAGAAATGACTATTGAAAAAATATAACCCACATTCATGTATTTTTTTACCACACTAAATTCAAAATTGTGTTTATACGAAAGACGTAAATTATCTACATTTTCAAGAAATAACTTTATATATCACCCCCGTCTCACCTGCGAAATAAAAATAGTTGCTGTGAACTTCAAGATTATGTTCTGCGGGCCTGACAGGTTGGGAAATATATTGAACCGAATATGAAATAATATCATCTGCCACGACATACACCCAGGCCACATTCGAATCAATGAAAAAAAATCAAAGACTACCTTTATTGTATTTCTTCCTTGAAATCATATATCGAAAGAATTTATCCATGACCGAAAAAAAGGCAAGCACAATTTTTACTTTTCTCAGAATTACATGATATTCGGACTTTATGATTTTTCTATTAAAATACAGGGGGATTATATATATATATATATATATATATATATATATATATATTATTCATATATATATATATATATATATATATTTATATATATATATATATATATATATATATATATATATATATATATATATATATATATATATATATATATATATATATATATATATATATATATATATATAATAGAAGTTTGAAAATCCAATGAACGAAAAGTAAGAAGATGTAACACGATAAACCTAACTTTTTAAAAACACCCACAGAATAAAATATAATACAGCAAATCATCAATCAAATGGATTAAAAATACAAAACACTAGCTATCAAGTTACAGAAAATCAACCAAATTAAAAGGTATGGAAACAAAAAAAGAAAAACTTAAACTAAATTCAACTATCTAACTGGCGTACAAAACAAATGTAAAAATCAATTAATCCTCAAGCATATGGAAAAAATAAAAAAATTAATATCGAATCAACAAGTCAATGAAAAATATAATACAAAGGTATGGAATCGAAATAAGTATAACAAACTAAATCAAGCACAAACGCCTTACACGTGGACGAGGCTCTAAGCCTAAATCATGAATTGTTAACCTCTACAAAAATCTAATCATGTCCAAGTTTTTTGTAGAAGCAAACTCAAAAATGTATGTTTCTGAAGAAATAGATAGATTAAATCTATGAACTATTTCTACTTGGACGACATACATAAAGATGGAATAAAAAAGAAAAAATGAATACCTGGAAAAAGCACAGCGTGTGTACAGACGATTCATTACAGGGATCGAGGGAACACTGATAGAAGAGACCAGTGTTGCCATTCGTAAAGAAAAAATAAAAAACCATTTACTGTTGCCATTCATAAGAATTGAAAAACTGTGAAGCGAAATGTAAAGAAAAAGTATTAATATACAAAAAGAGCTACTAAAAAGAGGGGCAAATAAAGGTAATGCTGAAGTGGGAAGTGAATGAAAAAAAAAAAAAAAAAAAAATGGAGATGACTGGCTAATATAAGATACTATGAATAGAATTATATGATACTATGGAAAGAATTATAAAAATCCAGCTATTTTAAATTTTTTAACATATATATATATATATATATATATATATAAAGAAATACAATCCCAAAAAGTATGAAATTCAAGAAAGAGCAAGGCGCAAATTGCCGCACTATCGGAGTCTTGAAATATAAGATTTAAAATGAAAAAATAAAATATATAGGTGGAATGATTGTGTTTACAGGGTTGCAAAAAGGTCAAGGGGGATTGCGACCCCTATTTCCTGATGCCGTGTCTTGAACCCCTATTGCCGTGTCTTGAACTAATCGAATCGGAGTCAGCGAAAGTAGGAACAGTTGATTTCCTTGACATCACTATTTATTATAATTTGGAAGAGAAATTATGTTATAAATTATTTGACAAGAGACATCTATATGATTGCAAGATCAATTATTTTACCCACTGGAATACCAACTTGAGTTTAAACGTACAACATAATTTAATCGTAAATCACTTGAACAGATACAGATTATTAAACTCATCTATTACAGAGTTTAATAAATGCATGATGCATTTAATCAACGGAACTCGGGAACAATCATATCCCTTCCGCTTTGTACAGCACTATTATGATGTTTTTTGCAGAAATTATAGTGAAAAAAATTATGTTAATTTATCCGACATCATACAATACAACTCAACTCTTACCTGGGATTATCTGATTGATGCACATCCAGTTGGCTCTATAAGTTAGACGCGACTTTTTTATGTATGCTTTCCTATTCGAAGTTTATACGCTTTAAGCAACTCTTCCATGATTCTCGTCTTGCTGGTTAGTAAAATTTCCAATTTTTGTTATTTTGATCATTTTATGTTGTCTGGGATTCGGCCATTTTCCCCCACGGGCATGATCGATTGTTTTTTCGGGCGTGCAGAGTCTCTGGGAGCGTTTTCATGAAGTCAAAGCTAGCTTCTAACCAGGAAATAGGGGTCGCAATCCCCCTTGACCTTTCTGCAACCCTGTAAACACAATCATTCCACCTATATATTTTCTTTTTTCATTTTAAATCTTATATATATATATATATATATATATATATATATATATATATATATATTATATAAATATATATAATATTATTTTATAAAATTAAGTGATTTTGGAGTGTAAGATTAGATGATAGTGATATCATTAGGATTACATCCCTATCATACATAATAACAAATACGTATTTTTGTTTGTCGGTCTTTCTGTCGCGTTGCCGAAAATCTTAGTGACCCACAGCTAAAAAGCTCGTTTCAGTGGTAGTTCTACAAGGCCATGAAAAACCTCGGAACGAATTCTCTTTTAATTTGAAATTATGTTTTTATTCATTTTACGCTAAAGTTCAATTTTGAGCGATTTTCATACAAGTCGGATACTTGGCAAACGAAAATATTATCAGAGACTTCCCATTTGGACACCATAGGATCGAATGGGACCGTTATTGCTAACGAGATTTGAAATGAATACGTAGGACAATTACCCACTTCCTTATTTATTTATTTTTAAATGCATCGAGATATGTGTATTTAAGGTAATTTTCACATAAATCGGATACTTGGCGGTCGAAAATATTATCAGAGGATTTCCATTTGGACACCACATGATCGACTAAGACTGTTCTTTCCAGCGAGATTTGATTTGGAATACGTAGTACAGTACCCCTCTCCCCTCCTTATTTTTATTTTTAAATACCTACCTCGAAAGATGCGTATTTAAGATAATTTCCACACAAATCGTATACTTGGCGATCGAAAATATTATCAGAGGACTTTTCATTTGGACACCACAGAATCGACTGAGACCGTCCTATCGAACGATATTTTAATGGAATCCATAGTAGAGTTCCCCTCTCCTTTCCGTATTTATTTATTTTTAAATACATCGGAATATATGTATTTAAGGTAATTTTTACACAAATCGGATACTTGGAGATAGAAAATATTATCAGATATTTTCCATTTGGATACCTCAGTCGATACCACAGGATCGACTGAGACGGTTCTTTCTAACGGGATTTCAATGGAATCCATAGTACAGTTCCCCTCTCCCGCCCTTATTTATTTATTTTTATATACATCGAAATATGTGTATTTAAGGTAATTTTCACATAAATCGGATACTTGGCGATCGAAAATATTATCAGAGACGTTCCACTTGGATACCACAAGAACGACTGAGATCGTTTTTTCAAACGAGATTTGAATGGAATCCATAGCACAATTCCCTTCTCCCATATTTATTTATTTTTAAATACATCAAAAGATGCGTATTTAAGATAATTTTCGCACAAATAGGATCCTTGTCGATCAGAAATATTATCAGGCTTTCCATTTTAACACCACAGGAGCTATTGAGACTGTTATTTCCAACGAGCTTTGAATCAAATCCATAAAATAATTTATAAAATATTTATTTATTTATTTTTCAATACATCAAAATATGCGTATTCAAGACAATTTGTTTTTATCTCGACGCATCGGATAATTTCAGATTCGCTTGGTTCTAATGTTTGGCCATGAACATGCAACGGCACCTTCTTATTCCATTAATAAAAAAAATAATTTCTCTATTTCTGAATTTTGCATGAGCTCTTAATTGAGTCTATAAAAGTTGACGCTTACAATTTAGATGAAAAATTGTAGTCCGCTGGCACTATCCTGAAAGACAGCACATGCTTTGCGGTTGCTATGTCAATTACATTTATTTCTTCTGCATTAATAGCGTTAAATAGCTAGAGAATACTATTTTTTCTCTAAATGGATGCTTTCTAAAGAAGTCCATCTTTATTTTTCGCAGATATTATGTAAAGATTCACAGGATTCTAATTTTTGGTATGAATATGGAGTGAAATCTTTCCATCATAATAAAACCATTAATCACTCAATTTCTGAATTTACTATAAATTTTTAATGCGTCAATAAATGTGTTCAAACGCTTGTCATCTCAAACGAATTTATCGCCCTGTAGATGATGTCACAACTGGGGTAGTATCCGTTGCTATGGGTTGCTACGAGTTTCATCTGACGTATTTCCCCGGCTACATGTTTTAATTGATTTCTTCAAAGATGTACTAAAAGGATATACTACTGTTGTGCAGTTTAAAATAATCCTACCAATTGTTTGAAGGGCTTAATTTTTCGTAAGATACGTGACCATTATATCCCTAATAGACGCATACACAGGTAAACCATCGGTGAAACACTAATGTCTGCATATGAAACATTCGTTTTCTGGGATAAAATGTATATCCATTAAAAAGCGAGAAGCGTATTTTTAGCCTCATTATATTACTGTACCTCTTATACATTATGTATTGTAAGGGCAAAGATAAAATGAAAAGCATTCTCAAATAATTGATTTTTACCTCGCCCCTAACGATAGAATATTCTTAGAGATCATTTCTTTTGGACTGTCTGACACACGGGATGCTTCAGCAATTTCCTTGACACTAGTTGCGTGATAAATCAAAATCTGAATTCCTCCCGGAATTCGGGAATCCCGGCGAGGAACGTGTCAAGGATTTGTTATTGAAGTCGCGCCATTTTCTGCTTAACCTGGAGAGCTATTCAAAGTGACTTCTGGCCAAAACCCAATTTATGCACGTATAAAAGTATTTTGATTAGGTTAGGATATAAAAGACAGGGTCGAAAGGTGGCATAAAAGCTGAATAAAAGATTTTTTTTCTAATAGAAAAAGCACATTTTTTCAGATAGACAGGCAGGATAATTATGTTCGAAGGAAAATGAAGTGTCCAAAAAATGATTTTACCTAGAAAGTAACTAGTCATTTTGTGGGGAGATTGTTTATTGGAGAGAACTGATATGCCAGTCGATAGTTATAACTACACTGTAAAATATTCTGCAAGCTTTGCTCATTTTTCTCAGCTGCTTTGTTAATAATTTTTTCAAACTCTCAGAAAAGCCCCAATTACATTAGTTTATGAAAATACCAGTTTTATTTCTGAAATTTTCAGATAATTATTGTCTGCCAAAATGTTAGTTTTGTATATATATACATATATATATATATATACATATATATATATATATATATACATATATATATATATATATATATATATATATATATATATATATATATATATATATATATATACAAAGTATCTACAAAGTAACTATTCATTTTGTGGGGAAATTGTTTATTGGAGAGAACTGATATGCCAGTCGATAGTTATAACTACACTGTAAAATATTCTCCAAGGTTTGCTCAATTTTCTCAGCTGCTTTGTTAATAATTTCTGCAAACTCTCAGAAAAGCCCCAATTATAGGTTTTTTTGAAAATCCCAGTTTTAGTTTTGAAATTTTCTGATAATTACTATCTGCTGCAATGTTAGTTTTGTATGTATATACATATACATATATAGGGTGGTCCAAAAAAGGTGGGCCACACTTTTTGAGATGGTAGTACACACCATACCAAACATTTTTCGTCATAGTTTAAAGGGTCGGATATGAAACGTAGAGGCGCGCTTACTCGTTGGAAAGCAGCTGCTCCGCAGACATAGCGTAATTATGGTTATTATATTCTGGTTGAAGAAAAAAAATCAAGTATGCAAATTTAATCTTTGGAAGAAGAGCAATTTTTAGGCAAATTTTCACTGAGAGCCCGATCGCCCGGTCTGCCATGTCTTGTCTTCGCTTTGTGGAGATATCTTAAAAGTTTCGTTTCTGACACTCCCCTTGAATCTGAAGAGGAACTCGTCGCCAGAATTTCTGCCGCTGCTGCCAAAGTGCACGAAATGCCCGGTTTGTTCCAGAGAGTTCGTCAATCCCTCCATCCCCGCAATTAGGCGTGCATTCAGATTGGCGGTTTCTCTTTTGGGCCATTACTGTAATTATTATTTATTAAATGTCATTTTATAACTTCTAAGTCGTTGTTGTGTTTTCGCATCGCCTCGCCTCATCCGTTTTACCATTAAGCGCCAACTGATGCCTTTACGTTGCATTTCCGATGCGGTGAAACGGAAAATGCTTGGTTTTGTGTGTATACTACCTCAGTCAGCTGCACATTTTTTCTATAGCTAAATTTGTACTCCCCAGTCTTATTCTATAGATTTCATATTGAAATGGAAGTTCCTATGGAGACCATTTAATTCCCTTACATTTTTCATTCAAATTAAAACTTTGCATTTTTGAAACCAAAACGATCCACATCATCAAACCTTTAAGACTCAGTTGCTGGGAAGAAATTGTAAAGAATTGAATTAACAACCGAGATTAGAACCATAAAACTCCACCTGGCAGCTTATGCCTTATCTTTTCAATAACTAACATTTTATTTCATAGCTATCATAGTTGCATTGGACTGAGGCATAATCATGCGTATATGCAGTGTACTAGTGCATATCTTCTGACATAACATAGCATTAGCACTAGCTATAAAGCTACAGGTGTAATTATCGATTAAAATATGCATATTGTTACACACAGGAAAAGTGATTTCCTTCACTGGAAGCTCCTTTACGAGTCAGAAGGGAAAAATCACCGTACAGGTAGCCACTCCTATGGCGTGAATCTAGAGTTGCCATGGCAGGTCTTTCAGTTCAGGGTTGTCAGATTTGGGGATTTAACGCCAATTTGGCAAATTTTGGAGACATTTCGAATGTTCGACAACCATGTTGATTAAACGAACATTCTACGATATACGAACCCCTTTCCACAGAGTATATAAATGACATTATCACTCAGTCGGTAGTTGTTGACGTGTTACGAGCTGCAGTGAATTGTCATATACACCAATGTTTCGAGAACAGTATCGGTTATTGTGTGAAATTGTGGCTATTGTGTGAAATGTTGTTTTACTGTACCTGGCAACTGTTTAGTGATGTCGTGAGCTTGTTATCGAGCTGTTCGCTATATATTGTTCCTATTTACGCTGTTCTTATAAATAAGTGCGTTAGTTATCCAGAAATTTGCACTCATTCCTGTATCATCAGTGTAAACACACGATTCCATAGACTGTAAAATATTCTGCAACCTTTGCTCATTTTCTTCAGCTACTTTGTAGATAATTGCACAATTTCGACAAAGTATAAGAAAAGCCCCAATTACGGGCGTTTATGAAAATGCCAGCTTCATTTCTGAAATATTCAGCTAATTATCATCTGCTGAAGAGTTATATATATATATATATATATATTTATGTCCCAACTGTCCGGTCCTCTGTCGCATCAGCTCCGCCGTCGAGCGAAACAAATACATTCACACAGGCACTTACCAAACTTTCTATTGCGTTGTGAAATAAGGAAGATAAGTACCATTGCAACTTTAATAACCCAGGACGTTTTCAGTCCAAAGAGAATTCTTTCTTTAGATGGGCAGAAAGCAGAAATTCAATAATAAATACAAACCAGAGACATGTGGGAATGATGTTAAAATCAAGACTAAGTAAAGTCTCTTAAACTCCATTTTATTAGTAGTAATATATATATATATATATATATATATATATATATATATATAAGAAGATCATAAAAGATCGAGATGTGAAATAAGTGCCAACAGGGAAATAACAAATGGCCAAGGGGGATTGTGACCCCTTGTTCCCGTTTATAGCCAGCTATTACTCCTGAGGAAACACTCACGGAACCGTTACGTGCCTGTGGCCATATTTCCTTGGAACGCCAAAGCAAAAGACGTATGCCAGAAGTGAATGCAAGGACTGAGTGGAGAAAAAATATTTTGGATTGAGACAGGTTGAAATAAGAAGTTAACCCGAATGACAGATCATTCTTCAATTCAAATATAAAGTGCCGAGCCATTCGATGCGTTGCCATTATATTATATAAAATTGGTGTTTCATTTAGAATAAAAGTACCTTCTTCGTACTTGTTAAGGTAGAGGTCCGCCAGCATTGAGGAACAACCTCCCCCCATAGGGATACCTTTTACCTTAACAAGTACGAAGAAGGTACTTTTATTCTAAATGAAATACCTTATTTCAGATTTATGGATGACATTCTTTTAGGATGTATTAAAAACACCTCTGATTTTGATTTCAGTTTCTATCCATCATGTCTGGAATTAACGGAAACAAAAAAGATTCACGATAATGAGATTAGTTATCTTAACCTATGTATCAATTTCACTGAAAATGAAAAGATATATACAAAGCTATATGATAAAAGAAATTATTTTGATATAAACATTAATTACATCATCGATTGGAAATCGAACTTGAGCGCCAATATTTTTCGCAATATCGTTCGAAATCATTTTCTACGAAACTCAAGATTGCATACTTATAGGGATGATCGTATCAAAAGTGATAAAAAATTCATAAAGGAAGCTTTGAAACAGCACTATCCAATGGGATACCTCAAACACCACTATAATGCTGTGCACTACAAGGAATTTAATGCATTTGATAGTGATATTGGCAACACCAATTTTATATAATATAATGGCAACGCATCGAATGGCTCGGCACTTTATATTTGAATTGAAGAATGATCTGTCATTCGGGTTAACTTCTTATTTCAACCTGTCTCAATCCAAAATATTTTTTCTCCACTCAGTCCTTGCATTCACTTCTGGCATACGTCTTTTGCTTTGGCGTTCCAAGGAAATATGGCCACAGGCACGTAACGGTTCCGTGAGTGTTTCCTCAGGAGTAATAGCTGGCTATAAACGGGAACAAGGGGTCACAATCCCCCTTGGCCATTTGTTATTTCCCTGTTGGCACTTATTTCACATCTCGATCTTTTATGATCTTCTTATATACAAGACATTAATAGAGCTGCATTGCGCCTATATGACTTGGCAATTTATATTGGCTTACAATCGGGTACGTTTCGTACTTTGTTATTTACAATATATATATATATATATATATATATATATATATATAATCAATTCCAGTGAAAACATAAGACAAGGGCAGACAACCATTTCTGTATTATTTCTCTTTCATTCATATTTTATGAACAAACAATTTGTTTCACTTAAGATTGGAGATATTATTCATTTATCAATAATATAAAGATCCATAATAAAATATTATTATAATATGATACGCTATAAACTTAAGATTATGATTCATTTAATTACAGGTTGTTCGAAAAAGTATTATTCCAAGAGTTAAATTTATGCTGTCACTGATCAATGATCAAGGGTTACCTCCAGTCCGGTTCCGGTTCTTCTCGGATGTCAAAGATTTACTTCCCGGCTGCTTTAATAGAATTCTGATATCCGCTTTAATCGTCTCTAATTCGTATGGGCTTACAAATGGGTCATTCTGATCAAAGCTTAAATGCCGTCCGGGTGAGTCGACCAAACTTTAACTTGGTTCCGTAATTCCATTCCTGGGACAAAAAGAAAGATTTGGATAATGAACCAAAGCAATTTTCATTAGGAGTCATCCATGGGATTAAATCCAATATTAATTAAATCGTGGAATCAAATTAATACCAGCAGCATTGGGCTATCTGCCGAAAAATCCTTTGTTCTTCATTTTCCTTCCGTGGCCTTCCGGCTTCCTCTCGGCATACCAGCTCCAGTGGAAAAAGCCCTACCGCTACTCTGTCTTTCGATAATATACTCCATCAAAAACTCCTCTCATTAGCCGAATCAAAGGCGCAAAATTAACGTTTTTTCCTCTCCTCAAGCATACGTCACAATCAGATGGAAGAGCAGCGCCAACAAAATGAACAGCATAATAAAAAAGCGTGCGCTCTCCGGACAGAAATTGAAAATCCCTTACAAGTATATGGAAACAAACTCCGAATACAAAAATGACTTCGAAAAGGAACTTTTCGAGCCGCGCAAACAAAATGTCGATATGATATATATATCATATGATATATATATATATCATCTCTTCTCTTATCGGCATTATGGCCATTATGGCCGTGAATTTGCTTCTATGGTGATGTTAATATTACTTGAATTTTTTTTATTACATATTTCTAATATATATATATATATATATATATATATATATATCGATTAAAATATTTGTAATTCTCGATTAAAATAAGCATATCATATTTGAAATAAAATGATTTTTCTTTAAGACATAGATTTTGTTGTAGTGAAATAATGAAATAATAACTTTATGTTTTCAACAATAACTCGTGGTAACATTTCAGTAAGGGAGGATACGGTTTTTAATTAAAGCATAAGTTTCAAAAAATGATAATCATTCAATAGAAACTATTTTTGAGCCAAATATGTATGATTTTTCTCATTCCAGTATAATTCTAGAACAATTTAGGGTATTTTCTAATGTCAGTGCTGAACACAAAAAATATGTTGAAATTAATAAAATAAAATATATGTAACATATTTGTGTATTCGATAAGTTATAAAATTGCAAGCAAA
This sequence comes from Amaurobius ferox, assembly GCA_951213105.1. Classification (NCBI taxonomy): domain Eukaryota; kingdom Metazoa; phylum Arthropoda; class Arachnida; order Araneae; family Amaurobiidae; genus Amaurobius; species Amaurobius ferox. The sequence continues at coordinate 58,686,660 of OX578140.1, forward strand.
CTTCCCGCATCAAAGGAAATATATCAATAATGCCTTGAAAGACCTATTAGGCAAATTCATATCCAATGTCTATACGTTAAAAGCAAAATTTATCCGTTATCAAAGATAGATAAATCGGGGGAAATGACGGTTCTATTCGCAGAAAAGTTTGAAAACAAAAATATCGAAAATAATATATATATATATATATATAAAATATGCTCTAGAAGCGCATATGTAAGTGGCAGCTGCTCAACTCACACAATCCAAAATATATTTCAATTCCAAGATAATTTTTAATGGAAAACGTCAGCGTTTTTTTTTTATTTTCTTAATATTCTATTATTGTATGTTCAATAATATGACTTAGTTTAGAGATACACTCTTTAATGAACATTAATATATCTATTATTCAAAGATAAATAACATTTATTAGAGACACATATAATATTAATCAATATTATAAAACCAAGTCCTGAAATACTCAATCCTAGCAGATGTAACCGCCATTGCTCAAGATTCAAAACGTGTGCAAATTTTAAACGCATTGGAATTTCTAAATAAATGTGTACATTCTGATTCCTTTGAGGAACATTCCAAAAGGTTTATGACTCAGGCTAAGTATATAAAGAAACCTGGAAAATCTTACTTCCTCCGGGACTTCCCACCAAACTTCTTCCTCCGGGAACTTCCCACCAAAATTTCATTCATCTCTCTACAACAGAAAACTGTTGATGAGACTGAAAATACAGGAAGTTGATGTTGTTGAGGCTCGATAAATATATAGGTCACGTCCTTTTATGTAGACAAGTAGTTGTTCTTTTAGAATAATTTAACAGCCGATTAGATAAACAAAATTGAAGGTACATTAACTGAATAACTAATGCAAATATCCCCGTAAAACGCTAAGAACAAAAGAAAATTGCAGGATTATTTAAGCAAAAATAAATCTCAATCCATTCAATTAATCTAAAAACGATAGACTCCAAATTTCGTCTTAAAGAGTTTGCCAACCAGTACTAGGACTGAAGACTGAGGACTGAAAACTATTCTTGCCTTCAATTAGAGTATAGCTACTGAGGAGTAGGAGGAATAAGGAGCCATTACATATATTTTTGGTCTACCTCACACATACCGAAAACTGGATTAAGATCTATGATACCTTTGGTATTTTTTCTATACAAATAAAACAACAAGTAACAAGAAACAATCGGGGAAAATGGATTTAAACAAAGCTATAATTGCCAATTTTGGAATCACAGCAGCTACTACCGTTGTTTACCCTCTACATGTCTGAAATGAGATGAAGGACATCGCACTTGTGATTGTAAGAGACTAAGATATCAGCTATCTAAATGCTGCAATTGCCGTTAGAACCACTCCGCGAAAAAACTGCTATAAAACCAGTGGTATCGTAACAAGTTTAAAGTCCAAAATTCAGTTACAAAACCTCCTAAAACAACCCTTTCCTGAAATTGGATGAGGAAACTATCACTAAATTACCAAATTCTTTGAGCTGCGTCCGTCACTGATGTGAGAACCAGAAGTCCATAATTGCCAGTAACTTCAGTAGCATAGGCACTACAGATTACGGCGCATAATCAATCTACCCCTTTTCATTTCTTAAATTTCTTAAAATTTTATAGAACTTGAAAATCGTTTCCAACTCAACAACATTCAAGCTTTTCTGAAAATGACCCTTGAAAAATGAACACATGATAGTGAGCGATTAGATAACACTTTTAAAATCCTCTATTCCAATGCTTAACTACCATTGCTTAATATTCTGAGATACCTTGATAAATTGACTTTATAAACGTTTTAATTCACAACTCACTTAATTTTAATAACAATATTTTTCAATTCATACCCGCATTGTGATTACCTAATTTTTTAATTTATTTTTTTAAATGGCTGAAACTGTAAATTCTGTAATTAGTAAATTTGCTTTTCTTCTCATGTTAACTTCTATTTTTAACTTTCCTGGCTGGGATTAAGTGAACTAATATAACTTCATATACATACCCAGATCCTCATAGAGATCATAGGCGCTTTCTGTCTGGTGCACCTGCTCATGATATTTTTGCTAATTTTGGCTTCTCGACTTTAGATTTGGTTCACTACCAATGGCGAAGAGAATTCAGCGTATTCTGGAAAAATATGTATGGTGCATTATTATTACTTTCCTTATATACATAATGCATAAGGAAAGTATTGTGACGGGATCGAAAATTCTAATTCGAGTTTTCGAAGGGAGAGCACGTTACAAGTATCCCTTATCACGAATGAAGATTCTTGAAGAGATGTCTGTTTGCGTGAAAGCATGTATATGTGTGTGTGTGTGTGTGTGTGTGTGTGTCAGTGAGTCCGTGGAGACGATATCTCACGAACGAATGGAGTGATTGGAATGAAATTTGGTACAAAAATCACAATCCGTGAATACTGGAAGCCTATTGCTTTCATACGCATTCGAATATTCAGAACCCTTAAATTTCCGAGTGAAATTTTGAAAAATAATCAGAAAATAAAAACCTTTAATAAAGTTACGCAAATATACATTTCTTATGTAATTTTTTTAGAAAACGATTGACACAAATTGTGGGACGTTAACATTCACCATTCTCGAGATACTGCACATTTTTCAAATAAATTTATCAAAAAAATCAAGTAAAATAAAAAAAAATATTAACTCTTAAGAAACATGTTCACTTTTCATATGTAATATCATGCTATAAATTTGGTGATATCATTCTCGTGGATCTAACTATTTCCATTCATGAGAAAATATACGTTGAGTAATACTTTTGTATTTGAACGCCAATAGTCATTTATCTGCTGAAAGAATAACTTATTTCTCCGCCCATAACGCTTAGCAAGATTTTGGCGACGAATTTGGCGGAATGTCGCCAATTTGGCGATTTTTTAAAAGGTGCCAAAATAAGAAAATATCGCCAAATGGATAAAAATGTCGCTACGTCAATGCAAATGACGACTAATTGAGGAAAATTTAATATCTTGGAAATAATATAAGTATCTACTATAAGCATAACATTTTTTTAACTGTAAAAGTAGTAAATTCATTGTATTATATAAGGAAAATCTTGTGCTGTCCACATCAGATATTTTTATTTGTGTTTACGTACGTTGATCATGTGTTGTCCATGTTTCATTCTCTAAATTTGTTCAAAAAATATCATGTCCACAGATACAATGACAAAAAGGCACGTACAGAAACAGACACACATACATCATTGAAATAATTTGAGGGTTATTATGTAAGAATGATTAAGAGATGTAAATCTATAATGTTCAAGAATCGAACTTTTGTTTTCATTTTTGACCTTATTCTTTATTTTTACATATCCTAATATGCACTATAATATTCTAGTAAACGCAATAACAGAAAAGCATGGAGTGAAAATATTCCTCTATTGGACAACTTATCTGAAACAAAACAAAATGTTTTCAAATATACCAAACATATCAATAATTCTTCAAATAGACTGAGGTTATTACGTAAAATCCCTATACAAAACCTATCTGGTAAAAAAAAAAAGAAATGAAAACTTTATCCGTTATCAGAGATAGATAAATCGGAGAAAATGACGGTTCAGCCTGCAGAACGTTTGAAAACAAGGATATTGGAAATAGAAAAAACGAAAAATAACATAAAAAATATGTTCTTCATGAAGCGCATCCCAGCGCCAGCTGCTCAAATTTCAGAACGGAGAGTCGATTACTATTTCCACATATTTTTCAAAGCGCAGGCGAAGAATGAGCGTTTATTGACTTAATATTTCATTTGTGACGGCTGTGAAATTGGTTTGGTTCAGTGATAAATACCTTGGTAAACAGTGTTCCTTCTGTAATTGTTTCTTTTGCATAAAAAAACAATCATCAGTAATATTTTTGAGCTTTAGAATAATGATTGTAAAATTTATTAGCTTTAGGGAAATTGAAAAATATGGTGAGTCTAACACATGACTGATTCTACAGATTTGCAAATTTTAATATTGTGAGAAAATGATAATGCAAATTAAAATTTAATTAAAACTATATATATATATATATATATAAATATATATATATATATATATATATCTATATTTGCTCAAAATGAGTGATTCTTTGTTATTTTCATTTATAAGAAGCGTACTAAATTCATTTGTATAGTGTGAACTTAATTTAGTAATTTGTAGAGACAGCTTAATTTCACTGACTCTGTGACTGCCGAGGTTCACAAGATTGTAGCACGATAGTGACTTAATATTTCATTTGTGACGGCTGTGATATTGGTTTGGTTCAGTGATAAGTACTTTGGTAAACAGTATTCCTTCTGTAATTGTTTATTTTGCAAAAAAAAATCAATCATCACTAATATTTTGAGCTTTAGAATAATGATTGTAAAATGTATTAGCTTTAGGGAAATTGAAAAATATTGTGAGTCTAACAAATGACTGCTTCTACAGATTTATATGTTTCCGACCGGTTACTGTCGGATGTAATACGTATCTCACAAAAGCAAATTCTATGTTACTAAAGCTTTTAAAACCTATTTTGCTACAAATTAATAATAAAGGAAGTTATATCATAAAAAATAGCCAACAAGTGATAAATTCATTAAAATATCATAAAAATCCTTTATATTTAAAGACTTTTGACTTCCAAGAACTTTTCAACACTATAGATCTAGAAGACTTACAAAATATCCTTTACCGTTTATGCGAAGAATATGAATTAAAAAGAACTATAGAATTCAATAAATTCAAGAATATAATTAGAATAGTCATAAAGAAAATTATCTTTTCAATGGAATCATTGCATATCAACAAATTAAAGGCATCCCCATGGGGGGGGATTTTCTTCCATACTAGTCGACCTCTACCTTAGTTTTTATGAAAACCAGTCTCATATTAACAACGTAATCGTTTAACTGCGTTACGTAGATGACGTGATTGTTGGATATGAAAATGAAAACTATTGCATGAACTTTGATTTCTACCCACCCAACCTCATATTGAAAGAAAATCCAGTTAAAAATACCAACGTGGTTGAGTTTTTGGATTTGAGTATCAACTTTGGACAGATCCCAATCATATTTACCATCTATGACAAAAGAAACCATTTTAAAATACCTATAAATGGAATAATACATTGGCACTCCAACCTACACATGAATATATTTCGCAATGTATTCTTGGGAGGATTGGTAAGAATTAAAAGAACTATTAAAGAAGAAAATTTACTTATTGATTTTGATCAAGTATTTTTAAAGCAAGCATATATTCAAAAATATCCAGTTCCTTTTATGCTTAAAAATATCGATAATTTATACCGAAACAATTTAGCGTATGGTGTAAAGCTCAAGTCTTTTTTATATTCAATTAGAGAATGAAGGATCGCATCATGCATATGACAGGACCGCAGCACGATCATAAGATGATGTATACATTTCACCGCAGTCAGCAGCACAGATCGCTTGTACGGTAGTGAATTTACTCTCGTCCTCGGTTCATTCCTTTTTGAAGGTCTTGTGACAATTATTATTGTCACTCCGGAGGTGGGCTTGAGCAAATGCTGGCGACCAGGAGTGCAATGCCGCGGCATTTATGACGAGCTCGTTGAAAACTGGGGAGTGAGGTCACAACCCCTCACAGCCATCAAGTAAGCTTTTTGCAAAGCCTTCCTTCCTTTTTTCACTTTTTATCCATTCCATTTTTAATGCATTATATGGTGTATAGTACCTCTTGCTGCTTTGCGCATAATTACTATAACACATATATTTCTGATAATCCACTTTCTTTATATTATATATTTTATATATATATATATATATATATATATATATATATATATATATATATGTATATATATATATATATATATATATATATATATATATATATATATATGTATATATATATATATATATATATATATATATATATATATATATATATATATATATATATATATATATATATATATATATATATATATATATATATATATATATATATATATATATATATATATATATATATATATATATATTGCTCAAATTGAGTGATTCTTTGTTATTTACATTTATAAGAAGCGTACTAAATTCATTTGTATAGTGTGAACTTAATTTAGTAATTTGTAGAGACAGCTTAATTTGACTGATTCTATGACTGCCGAGGTTCACAAGATTGTAGCAAGATAGTGACTTAATATTTCATTTGTGACGCCTGTGAAATTGGTTTGGTTCAGTGATAAATACCTTGGTAAACAGTGTTCCTTCTGTAATTGTTTCTTTTGCATAAAAAAAGCAATCATCACTAATATTTTGAGCTTTAGAATAATGATTGTAATATTTATTAGCTTTAGGGAAATTGAAAAATATGGTGTGTTTAACAAATGACTGTTTCTACAGAGGTTCACAAGATTGTATCACGATAGTGACTTAATATTTCATTTGTGACGGCTGTTATAATGGTTTGGTTCAGTGATAAATACTTTGGTAAACAGTGTTCCTTCTGTAATTGTTTATTTTGCAAAAAAAAAACAATTATCACTAATATTTTGAGCTTTAGAATAATGATTGTAATATTTATTAGCTTTAGGGAAATTGAAAAATATGGTGAGTCTAACAAATGACTGTTTCTACAGATTTGCAAATTTTAATATTGTGAGAAAATAATAACGTAAATTAAAATTTAATTAAAACTATATATATATATATATATATATATATATATATATATATATATATATATATATATATATATATATATATATATATATATATATATATATATATATATATATTTATATATATATATATATGTATATATGTATATATATAGCAATATATATATATATATATTGCTCAAAATTACTGATTCTTTGTTATTTTCATTTATAAGAACCGTACTAAATTCATTTGTAAAGTGTGAACTTAATTTTGTAATTTGCAGAGACAGCTTAATTTGACTGACTCTGTGACTGCCGAGGTTCACAAGATTGTAGCAAGATAGTGACTTAATATTTCATTTGTGACGCCTGTGAAATTGGTTTGGTTCAGTGATAAATACCTTGGTAAACAGTGTTCCTTCTGTAATTGTTTCTTTTGCATAAAAAAAAGCAATCATCAGTAATATTTTTGAGCTTTAGAATACTGATTGTAAAATTTATTAGCTTTAGGGAAATTGAAAAATATGGTGAGTCTAACACATGACTGTTTCTACAGATTTGCAAATTTTAATTTTGTGAGGAAATAATAACGCAAATTAAAATTTAATTAAAATTGTATATATATATAATTATATATATATATATATATATATATATATATATATATATATATATTTGAAGGGTTCTGGATCACAGGGAAGGAAGTCATATCCATTCGCATCATATCCATTCATATCCATTCTGGAAGGGTTCTGGAACGTTTCGATTGACAAAAAACTTCTCAAGTTTCTTGCTTATTCCAGAACATTCCACAGTGTGTATGTAATAGGCTCGTCATCGTTTAATATCCATCGAACTTTATACCAAACCTAATATGTAATTTTTGGGCTGATTATATATATATATATATATATATATATATATATATATATATATATATATATATATATATATATATATATATATATATATATATATATATATATATATATATATATAGCAATATATATATATATTGCTCAAAATTACTGATTCTTTGTTATTTTCATTTATAAGAAGCGTACTAAATTCATTTGTATAGTGTGAACTTAATTTAGTAATTTGTAGAGAAAGCTTAATTTGACTAACTCTGTGACTGCCGAGGTTCACAAGATTGTAACACGATAGTGAAATAATAGAACACGTTGCGATTTTCCAAAATCTAAATCTCACACAAAAGCAGTGATTCTTTTGTTGCCGATTCAAAGAAGCATACCATACCAAATTCCATGTAGCATATCCAATTTCCTCGTGTAATCTGAACTTTATCTAGTAATTTGAAGCAGCTGCTTGGTATGACTGAGTAAAACTTGAATTTACACTAAAACCGGTGGTTATTTCCTGTTACATTTTAAAATCACGTACCACATTTTATGCGTCATATTAAATTTCATAGTGCAGTCTGAACTTAATATATTAATTTGAAGGGGGAGCTTGGTATGATGGAATTTGTAGCTCAGCAGAAATTTGCACATTTTCAGCATGACTATAAGAAGCGTACTAAATTCATTTTTATAGTGTGAACTTAATTTAGTAATTTGAGGAGACAGTTTAATTTGACTGACTCTGTGACTGCCGAGGTTCACAAGATTGTAGCACGATAGTGGAATAATAGACACATTATAATTTTCCAAAATCTAAATATCACTCAAAATCAGTGGTTCTTTTGTTACCGATTCAAAGAAGCATACATAATTTCATGTAACATATCCAATTTCCTTGTGCAATCTGAACTTTATCTGGTAATTTGAAGCAGCTGCTTGGTATGACTGACTAAAACTTAGACTTACACTAAAATCGGTGGTTCTTTCCTATTACCTTTTAAAAATACATACCACATTTTATGTATCATATCAAATTTCATTGTGCAGTCTGAACTTAATATATTAATTTGAATGGGGAGCTTGGAATGATGGAATTTGTAGCTCAGCAGAAATTTGCACAATTGCAGCATAATAGTAACATATGAACACAAATTAGAACATTCTAAAATGTAAATCTTACTTAATGTCAGTGGTTCTATTGTTTCCGATTCAAAGAAACATGCCTAATTTCATGTAGCATATGTGATTTCCTTGAGTAATTTGAAATTTATGTAGTAATTTGAAGCAGCTGTTTGATATGAGTGACTAAAACTAAAACTTACTCAAAACTGGTGATTCTTTGCAGTTACCATTTAAAAACATATGCCAAATTTTATGCAGCATATCATATTTATTTGTGCAGTCTGAACTTAATCTAATAATTTGAAGTGGAACCTTGGTATGATGGACTTTGTAGCTCAGCAGAAATTTGCACAATTGCAGGACACTAGTAACATATTAGAACAGATTAGAACATTCTAAAATGTAAATCTTATTTAATATTAGGGATTCTTTTGTTACTGATTCAAAGGGACATACCTAATTTTATGCCGTATATAAAAATGTCTTTGTATAGTCTGAAATTAATCTCTTAATTTGAAACAGCAGATTGATATGACTGACATTGTAGATCACAATAAAGGTACTCAAGATTGCAGATCAACAGTAAGTTAGCATACTGTCAGCGCAGTTGTCGGGAAACCGTTGGTGATGAACGCTGACATGTAGTTTCGAGCAATTATTGTTAATGGCTGTACTGGTATGATCCCAATATTCTGAAATGCCTCTTATTAGCATTTTATGCGACTAATTTTGCGAAAATGCCCATTTTTATTAACTTATATTTATCAGAAATTACAAATTTGTCTGGGAAAAAACTGCAAATTTCCTACACATTAGCTATCGTGGGAAATCTTTACATTATGAACTTCAAGGCCCACCTTGTTTCTAACTGTCAGCGTCTGGCCCTTGGGAGTAAAATGTTCAGAGCAATGCTCCTTAATATGTAAGCTGACGCAACAGCTATTTTGATTCCACCAGTCCAATCAGCTATCTTTTGCCTGTGCTATTTTAATGACGTGCGCATGTTAAATGGCTGATATTTGATACACAATTTAGCTCTATTATAGGTTTTTCTACTTTCAAAACGTATACCAATCATTCAAGACAGTAGTCCAGAATGTTTTGATTTTATCAGGATAGCGAGATAAAGACTAGACAGTAACTTTTTCTTCGCCATGTACTGTCATCGCTTTGACAAGGAGTCAAGAGGGCAGCTACTGCATCAGCCCGTATATATAGGAGTCTTAGATCAGAGTTATCTGTATTTGTGAGAAGTCTTAATATACGCATACATATGGGTGCACGCAATTAATTAAAGACTCCTAATTAAGAAACTCTCGTCTTGAAACGGACATGAGATACCAAAACATTTCATTGTAAACGAATCCATAAGGTGATTTAAACACACAATTGCCCATTCAGAAAAATGGAGCTCTGTATCATACACGGCAGTTGAAATTAAATGATGGCAATATGTGTGCGTTTTACATTTACAGAGCATATGCAGACAGTTATCTGTCTCACTGAGATTTCAAGCACATGAACTTAATTTGATCACTAATTTTATAATAATTTCTAAATTCATCAAATCAATCTATTTTGTTTCAAAAATGCATAGACAATGGATCGTAAAACTACTGTGATGCAGTCACATGATTTGCTTAACCGTCTGCGGAAGTTGGTATCTGTAACAGTGATGCATTGATAGTTTTTGCTTCTGTTTCTTTCTTTTTAACACTTTCCAACATAGTTGAAAAGTGTTTATGACTTTGTTTATTCTGTTTGTCTGTCTGTTCATTCGAACTATAACTGCCATAAAAATGACATATATCAACATAAAATTTCTGTATGCTATTGAGAGGGTCTGTGGGATATACGGGATTGTAAATGAATAATATTACCCAATTAGTTTCGGATTGAACGTAGGTTGAAAAAGTGAAATGCATGAATCCCATGGGATCTAATTTTTCAAACATTTAAGCAAAGTTAAAATTCACAAACTACTGCAAACATTTTAGGAAATATTCAAATTTCCGCATAAAATATATAAAAAAGAAATTCAGCAAAATATATACGGCAGTTTAAAAAGTTTTTAATAATTACACGCATTTTACATGAAGCATTTTACATGTCACTTGACCCACTTCAAAATAAAATATGTCATCCATATATTTTCCCAGTGTTAAAATAGTGATTATTAAAGTTCTTTTAACTTTATATTATATCCTAAAACCGATTTATTTATGCGTATTTTATGTGCATCTATATTCTGTACCAACTCAATTACAAAATTTTTTGTTTAAATGATCATCGATTTTTGATTATTTCTAAAACAAAGCCTAATTTTAATGGATGCCGAATGTAAACAAGTGATTATGAGTTGTATATGAATTACTGAAATTTTTGACCCAAAATTATTTAGCTCTGGAGTCTGGAATAAAAGTGATCTGAATGCAATATTCATTGCTTTCACATAGAGAGCCAGACGATTTAAATTTCAATGACGTCATTTGAATAAAGTTTATTTTTATCGATGAAGTTTAAAGTTTTCAAATATAATAAATTATTGTAGCACTGCGTTATAATTAAAAAATATATCAGCACTGAATGTATTGCATTTTAGAGATGTTTAAATAAATTTGCATTTCAGTTGGAAAGTGTTTTATAATCAATGCTTTATGCATGATTGATCTCTCCTCTCTCTCTCTCTCTCTCTCTCTCTCTCTCTCTTTCTTGTTTTATTTTTTCTATAACTAATTAATAGTGAAACTATTTCTAGAGATATTCTAAATTCAAGATATTGCCAAATAAACAAGCTTCAGATTTTCTGGTTACATGTCTAACAATTTCCGAAATATTCCCATCTGTATGTGCGTTTATCTGTCTGTGAGATATAGGGGTGATAACTCAGGAAAAAATGCTTGTAACATTTTATAGTTTTATGTATGTACAGTATGTAAAATTCTAGAGCTAGATAAAAGTCTGTATGCTCAAATCGTAAGCATTCGAAATTTGATATTTCCTTGATATATTTTCTTATGAAGATAAATGATAATTTCGGGAAGAATGACAGCATCATATGTTCATAAGTTCGACAAGATGGTCAAACCTCCTTTTCAGGTGGTTTGGCAGCGCCTCATTACGCTACGAGTCGCATCAACCGAATCCCCATTACAAATACCAACAAAGGAGGATTTGGTATTTTAAAGTGATCTTCAGTACGAAGTAGCCGATAAATTTAAATATCAGCAAGGAAACTTATAATTAATTGAAATTATGTGAACCGCTGTGAAAACTGGTATTTATAATTGGTCTTGCCATGCTGTTAGCATCACAATTTTTAAAGACTATGCACACATTGTTCACACTGAGCACACATTGCACAGTTCGATGTTCATATTTATGTTCACATAAATCTATATGTAAGTAATGAACTTGGTCAAAATAATAAATATACACTATACATTTAAAAACTGCAAGTTTAAGTTTGTGAATCGAGTGAATGAAACGCAATAATTTCATGTTTTAAAAGTGTTGGAATGTTGAATATAATAATAGCATAAACGTACCTGACTGATGTTACATCGAATTGCGGTAAGGTGACCGATTTTAATAATTTCTAGTATTCTAGTAATTTTTACTATTTTTAGTATTTTAGTAATTTTAACTGTTTCTAGTTTTCTACTAATTTTAACTCATTTCTAGTACTCTAATAATTTTAACTATTTCTAGTATTATAGTAATTTTAACTCATTTCTAGCATTCTAGTAATTTTAACTATTTATAGTATTCTAGTAATTTTAACTATTTTTAGTATTCTAGTAATTTTAAGTGTTCCTAGTTTTTTACTAATTTTAACTCACTTCTAGTATTCTAATAATTTTAACTATTTCTACTATTATAGTAATTTTAACTCATTTCTAGTATTATAGTAATTTTAACTAAGTTATAGTATTCTAGTAATTTTAACTATTTTTAGTATTCTGGTAATTTCAACTATTTCTATAGCTTATAAAACCTTTAACACTCCATTTTACTACACTTAATCGTAATTGATATTATAGGTGCAAAATTCATGTGAAATTACAGAAAAAATATGATGATATAAATATTTTTTAGTGAATTAATTGTCCTCTTCGAAATAAATTATATTGCTAAGAGCAATAAGTCTTCAAAAATCTGGGGTTAGTTACGTGAAATCATTTCTGAAATCTTATGTTCTTAAAAATAAATTTTATCCATTATCAGACATAGATAAATTGGATGAAATGGAGCTTTTAGACTGCAAAATGTTTGAAAATAAGTATATCGGAAATGTAAAATAAAAGAAATGGAATAGAAATATATATTTTTCTACAAGCACATTTTTAAGTGCCAGCTGCTCAACTTTCAGCGTGAACAGTCAATTCCAATTTCTACATATTTTTCAAACCGGTGTCGAAGAATGAACTTTTATTGACTTCATATTTCTCTTCAGACGTGAAAATTTATTTTGTGGTTTGAAAAATTTTAGAGTTGATAGTGATATATTTTACTATAGGAATTTGTTAACGTGAACTCGCTTAAGGTGAATTGCATAATATAATATGAACGTGTTCTGCAATTCCTTAAACAATCACACAAATCTTGCAATAATTGTTATATTTTTTTTATTACACCAATTACTTTTAGCACAAAGAAAGCTATTCATGTTCTTGGATATTAATGAATCTCAATTTTAATTTATTTATTTTCCTACTGTGCTATGAGACATTTTTATAATTTCAGAATAAAAGTAACGTAACTGCTCAGATCTTTTAATACCTAATTCATAAAATTTTTTAATTTGATTTAGGCTACGAAAATACACATAAATGATGTTCAATTATAAAATAACTTTGAAAGCAAATCTGAAAAATGCTTGATTTTGAATAATAAAATAACAAGTAGAATGTATTTAGAAATGTGTTCTCAATTTTGAGTCAGTCTACGTTTATGGATACCAGGCTTGGCCGATTGCATGGAAGGCTTATGAAGCAGTTAAGAAGCTTTAAAATGTTAAATGCATGTACATGTACTTGTAAATGTGTGCGGCTGAATGCAACTTATGTTACACACTAACTGATAACGAAATATATATATTTCCTTTAAACTGCATACTAATCTGTGCTGAAAGACGTACTTAAAATACAATAAGAATTGTATTACATTTATTTATAATTAAATTTAAATGCACATCTTAACTCGATAGACTTTTATATTAATTTTAATTTTTAAATAATACACACTACAATTAAATAACATATTAATATACAATTATGAATATATATAATGTTACATTAACTTTATTCCTTTGGTTGAAATTAATTAGTATCTGTCACACTGCCATTTCAAGTTCACGAAATTAATTTGATCACTCATTTTATAATATTTTATACATTTATCAGATCGATATTCGCTGACTTCCAAAAATTAAGCGCACAATGAAAATTTTCATTTATCGAATGCATATTTAAATTTGAGTGGCTGAAAATCGCAGCTGATGTAGATGGCAGTATGCAAATATCGTATGTTACAGCATATTACGATTGACTGTCTGGATATATGCTAATTATGCAGTCGTTGAAGACGCCAGAATTCTGAAGGGTTTGAGGAGGTGAATTTAAATGCTGATACGAAGTGTTTATAACTTTGAAGGATTATTTTTGATAGTATTCTTGTTTCTATGGCAGAAAGAAGACGAATGACAGATAGTGAGCGCTGTCGTGTTGTCGGACGCATTGAAGCAGGACAGCCAATAAAAGATGTCGCTAGATTCTTTGGCGTTGATCATTCGGTAATTTCTCGGTTATGGAAACAATTCCAAACAAGTCAAACGGTTGTCCGGAGACCTGTTCCCGGTCGTCCAAGGGTTACCACTCCCTCTGATGATCGGTATATAGCTAAAGTAGTCAAGCGGAATCGACGAGCGACCACCACAACTGTTACATCCATGGTAGCAGCGGCACTTGGTAAGACAATATCAACCAGTACTGTGCGCTTAAGGCTCCACGTGAAGGGACAATATGCCCGAATACCACTTTTTGTGTTCCACTAACCGTCCAAGCCAGAGGGGCAAGCTTAAAGTGGTGTCGTCAACATGTCAATTGGACTGCCTCAGATTTGCGCAACGTCTTGTTCACGGACGAGTCCAGATTTGCCATGGAATCAGATGATAAGAGTGTAAGTATCTAGAAAGAACGAGGCATACGCAATCAGGCCAAGAACATCATCAAACATCACGCATTTAGAGGTGGCAGCGTCATGTTGTGGGCTGGAATTTCAATGGGATATCGCACAGAGCTGCACATTTTTAAAGGCGATTCTGTGACGGCTTCGTGGTATCGGGATGAAGTTATGGACCCCATTGCGAGACTCTACACTGCAGCAGTTGGTTCTGATTTTCGTCTTATGGACGATAATGCCCATCCCCATCGAGCTAACATCGCTGACGGATACCTAGAAAGTGAGGACATTTCTCATATGGAGTGGCCCGCGTATTCTCACGACCTTAATCCCACTTAAAACCTTTAGAATGTCCTCTGGCATGCTGTCTCTGCACGTTTGTCCCCTCCAGCCAGTCTCAGAGTTTTGGAAACTTCCATTTTACAGGAATGGCCATTGCCCGCACCTGCGATGGTTGATCACCTCATTGAAATCATGGAAAATCGCTGTTAAATTTGTGTGAAGGTCCGAACTGGTCACATACCACATTAATGTAAGTTTTGTTTCGTTTGTTGGCCTTTAAACACCAATTTTTTATTGATCCAAATGGAACGTCATCATATAACTTACGAAAATAAATATTTTTTTCATCTTTGTACAAAATTCTTGTTTTATTTAATGCATAAACACATTTGCTACCTTCATGTACAATTTTGAGTAAATCAAAGCTTTACTTTTCCATTTATATTGATTTCACAGTCTGTGCTTAACTTTTTAAAACCAGTGTATTTGTGTCAAATGTGCATAGAAAATTAATACCAAAAACCATTGTTATCATATAATCACATGCTTTGCTTACTAGTCTGTGGATGTTAGTATCTGGAACCTAAGAATGTTTTATCATTGCTGGCATCAACACCTTTTGCTGTTTCCTCTGTATCTTTTTTTTCTATAAATATTTGATAGTGAAATTATTTTTAAATATGATCCAAATTCAATATTTTGACATATAAAGATATTTTCGAATTACTTGATTACATGTCTAACACTTTCGGAAATATTCCCTTCTGTATGTGCGTGTAACTAACTGTACATGCCTGAGTTGTGCAGGGGCAGTAATTCAGGTACAAATGCTTGTAACATTTTACATTTCCTGTGTTTTTACAGTAAGACAAATTCTTTAGCTAGATAAAATTCTTTATGCGTAGATAAAAACCACTCGAAATTTAATATTTGCCTAATATTAATTTTTATGAAGATCAGTGATCATTTCCCGAAAAATGACAGCATTATTCACAAGCTAGACTATAGGGGGAGTTCCCCAAATTGCTCGTTTTAGGTGGTTTGGCCCTTTGCACGAGTCGTGTCAATTGCATCCGTATTACAATCGCCAGCAAAGAAGCGATTTTGCCTTTTAAAGTAATCTTCTGTACGAAATAGCTAAATTATTTTAATATCAGCAAAAAAACTTATAATGAATTGAAATCCAGCATACTACTGTGCAAACTGGAACTTTTCTTTGGCCTTGCCTTGCAGCCAGCATCAAATTTCATAAATATTGAGCACATATTGATCGAAAATGACCGTTTCATGTTTATATTCACATCACTATAATATATATGAAAGTAATGAACTTTAAAAAAGTAAAAGAGATTGATGCATCATAGCCAAAAACGCCTGTAACTAATCGTGGGGATAAACTTTAGACTTATAAATTCCATGTTAACGTTTGGTTGTTGATAGAATAAATAAAACATAATAATATTTCAGGTTTTAAATTTGATGGAATGTTGAATATAATAATAGCATACATGTACCTGAATAATGCTATATCGAATTGGGTAACGTGATAAATTTTAACAATTTCTTGTGCTCTAGTAATATTAACAATTTCTAGCGTTCCAGTAATTTTAACAAATTTCTAGTGTTCTAGTAATTTTAACAATTTCTAGTGTTCTAGTAATTTTAACAATTTCTAGTATATTTCTATATTAAGAAAAATTGTAGCTGACGCCGCCGCTGCTTGACGAATGTCTCGTTTCTTTGCTTCATACCGCAAAAAGTATAGCATATAAAAATATGAAATTTGGTACACTTGTAGAGGAAGCTTTGGGAAAAACGCTGATCAAACATTTTTTGATATATATTTTAGTTTAAGAAATATTTAATGTCAAATTCAAGGAAAAATATTTGACATCCAAGATAGACTAACAATAGCAAGACCGCGAAATTTTGCAGGAAGGTACCTATATAATTGAATATTTGCAGAACGGTGTCCTATTTTAATTTCGATTTATTTCAAGATATATTTGACTTTTATGCATCTCCGAAATAAAGGAAACATCTTTAGTATCGGCACGTCCAGCGAATTATCTGTCTCGTACCGTAAGAACTATAGCATACAAAGTTATGAAATTTGGTATATTTCTAGAGAAATAATAGAGTAATACGATGACACAAACTGTTTATCGATTTAAACTTTAGTTTGGCTCGAAATAGCTCAAGAAACAAGCTCTGTGAGCGCTGCGAGTTAAGGGGTTTGGCGAAGCTTAGTGAACAAGGGGAAGAGCCACTTGGTTCTACAAGTATAATTTTAACTATTTATATTATTCTAGTAATTTTCACTATTTCAAGTGTTTTAGTAATTTTAATTACTTTTAATACTCGAGTAATTTTAACTATTTCTGGTATTCTAGTAATTTTAACTATTTCTGGTATTCTAGTAATTTTAACTATTTCTAGATTTTAAAACTTGTAACACTCCCTCTACAATACTTAATCGCAAGTGATATTGTAGGCAAATGATAAATGTGAAATTATAGACAAAATATGAAGATATCAATTTTTTTTATTAGATTAATTGTCTCAATCAAAATAAAATATGCTCTTAAGAGCAATAAGTCTCCAAAAAGTCTGAGGTTAGTTACGGGAAATCCTTTCCTCAACCGTATATTCTTAAAAATAAATTTTATCCGTTATCAGAGATAGATAAATTGGATGAAATTTGGGTTTTAAACTGCAAAATGTTTGAAAATAAGTATATCGGAAATGTAAAATAAAAGAAATGCAATAGAAATATATATTTTTCTACCAGCACATTCTAAAGTGCCAGCTGCTCAACTTTCAGAGCCAGCAGTCAATTCCAATTTCCTCATATTTTTCAAACCGGCGTCGAAGAATAAACTTTTATTGACTTCATATTTTCTATTCAGACGTGAAAATTTATTTTGCTGCGTGAAAAATTTTAGAGTAGATAGTGATATATTCTATTATCGAACTTCATTAACGTAAACTCGCTTAATGCGAATCACTTGTAATACGAACGTGTTTTGCAATAAGTATCATACAAATCTTGCAACACATTTTTATTTTTTCTCTGATGACATCAACTACTTTTATTACGAAAAATGCTGTTCATGTCCCTGTATATTAACGAGGATCAACTGTGATTGATTTTTTTACTTATTGGGCTACGAAGCATTTTTATTATTTTAAAATATAAAAATAACATGACTTTAAAAAAAATAATACCTAATAGTTTCTTATTCATAAAGATTTTAAATTTGATTTGGGCTGTGAAAAATATTGTTAACAACTTGAAAAATACTCTTCAGATCCCCCCCCCCCCTCTTATTTTCGTCTCTTTTGAAGACCACACAAAGAACTACTCGTACAAACATCCTTTCCATGACGTGTGTCTATAGCTGCCACATACCAAAGTTCGAGGAGGGGTTGCCATATTTAGCCATTTATCGTCTATTTGGCGATATTTGGAGCATTTCAGTGCAGTTTTGTTGTATATTATTCCTTTGTACGCTGTACTTTTTAATAAATATGCTAGTTATCAAGAAATTTAGACTTATTCTCTGAGCACCCATCAACTATTCCAGATTATACGTCGTAACAATATACACACATTGTCAAGTCATTAATCGAATATGAAACTAAATCTGAAGAAAGTATGATTTTATATTGATAAAAGCCAGTATTTTATATTGGATATAACTATAACAAGTGAAACGTATTTAAAAAATGCGGGCTCGGTTTTCCGCCAGCTTATGGATAACAGGCTTAGCCGATTACATGAAATTCTGCAGAGGTAGAGAAGCTTTGAAACGTAAATTCGTGTGTATATATTTGTACATATGTGCGCCTCTATGCAGTTTATGTTACACACTAACTGGAAACGAAATACATCCATTGCCTTTAAACTGCATAGTAATCTGTAATTAAGGACATAGTTAAAATGCAATAAAATTTCCAATCTATTTATTTATAATTAAATGTAAATACACATTTTTAACTCGATATACTTTTATATTAATGTTATTTTTTAAATAACACACACTACACTTAAATACCATATTAATATACATTTATGCTTCTGTATAATGTTATATGAATTTCAAATCCTTGATTCCCACATGATATTTTATTAAGGAGCTTGCTAAGAAATATATTATCAATCTTAGCAAATATTTAGTTACAAATGTGATAAAATATATACCACATTAATACAGGAATATCTTATTGGAATCATAAGTAATATCGAAAGTATCACTACTTGAGAAATACTATATTAATAAATATTATAAGAATCACTACGAAATGTTATTTGAATAGTAAATTATAAGAATCACTCACTACCTCAGTGAGACATTTTATATGAATATCATTATTATACGAATCACTAATTTAATGGGAAATTTTATATGACTATAGATATTTTAAGAGTTACTACTTCAATAAGAAATACTATATGGATACCAATATTATAAGAATCATTGCAAAATATTATATGAATATTAATATTATAAGAATCACTACTTCAATAAAAATTATTGTATGAAAATCAATATTATAAAAGTCATTACTTCAAGGAGAAATATTATAGAAACGTCAAAGAGAAAAAAAATTATTTATTGTCATTTATTTATTGAGAAATATTTTGTTATTATTAGAATTATTACAAATTCTATTAGACTCATGCTCTATACAACGAACAATGAATTAATAAAAAAGTAATATTTTATTCAAATTAGTTAGTTGAATGCATATGGTAAAATATGAAACATACATAAAATGGCCGTGAATTTGCATACTACTGCAATTTCATTATCTATCTAATTTATATAATTTCGGTGATAAATCTCTTATCAATACATTTATCAATATGCATAGTATAGTGACGGAATCGAAATATCAACTTCAAGTTTTCGTTAGTAGAACACGTTTCAAGTATCTCTAAACTCGGTTCGAACGATTTTGATGTGATGTATGTTAGTGTATATATGTTAGTGCGGAAAACCCAGACCACTCAACTCACCCTAGAATATAAGCAGCTGAATGAGTGGCAGGGCATACTTATGTCAGTGTGTGTATACAACGAATGGAGCGTTTCGAACTAAATTTGGTGCATTTAGTTAAATTTGAACTAAATTACAATCAGTGAATACTGAAACTTCGTTCATTTTAAATGCAATCGAATGTTCCGAAGATCTTTCCACACGAAGTTTTGAAAATATCATTACAGAATCAGAACCTTCAGTAATACATAAATAATAATTTATGATGCAATATTTTATTAAAAAGCGAATGACACAAACTTTAGAACGCGAGAATGAATCGTGTAAAGAACCTTTCTCCCCCTACCGGAAAGTAAATCCTGGATCTTCGAACTGACCACCTGACGCTCTACGGTTGAGCTAGCGGGACGAAATTGCAAGGTGTTATCTTTGAATTGAACTCTCCATTATCCATCGTCTAATGTCTGTTTAGCGTGCAACTGACATTCTGATTGACCACATCTTGATGTTTTTACCTCAGGTTAGCCCCTGATGCTATTTTATATCCTCAAGGTAAACTTTCTGCGTTGTTATCCGCTATATTTGAAATGGACGCTCCATGTCCCAGAGTCCACTGAATCCGTGCTAGTTCTTCTACGGTCACTTTCAATCTTCCGGCATATTTGAACTAACCTACAGGGTTGATTTTTTGGGCGTCATTACAAAGAACCTTACAGCTCCAACCGTGAATCGAAACCTGGATATCCGAACTGGTCAGTCGTATCTCTACCGTTGAACTACTGGAACGGAATTGCAAGCTCTTATCTTTGAAGTGAACTCTGCAGCAGTTCTCGAGATACTGCACGCTTCTCAAATACATTTATTAAAAAAATACTTAAAATTAAAAGAACATTAACTATTATAAAATATCTTCTCTTTCCATATGCAATATTACGCAAGAAATTAGATAACACCATTCTCGGAGATCTAGTGCATTCAATCCACGAGAAAAAACAATTTTCGAATCTATGGTGATAAGTAACGTGACAACATGGTACAATATCGCAAATTTGGCAACTTTTTAAAAAATGTCTCTAAATTGAAAAAAAATGTAGCAAGTTCTCAGAAATAACTCTCAATTATCAAAAATGACTCCAAGTTGATGAATATTCAGTATCTTGAAAAATAACAATTTATTTGATAATTCTTATAGCTTTGGTGAAATTAACTTTTTTGGCTGAAAATATAATGAGATTCACGGTTTGCAAGATAGGTAAGCTTTGTTAGGGTCTACGGTGAATTAAATTAATCTCGATTTTATCCGGTAATTATTTTTGATATGGAGTCATTTAAGAAAGTATCAATATGTGGGGTTTAACGTCTAGTTTTATATACATCCATTTAGCGATGATGAGATGGTTAACATAGTAATAATATCGTAAATTAAATAACTAAATCTTAAATACCATATTGACATATAGCAATCATTTTAAGAATCACAATTTTGTATTTTAAAAATTAATTGATTGGAACACAAATCATTGTTTTTATATAATAAAATATTAATTTCAAATAATTAAAACTCTTTCATATATGAGCTATATTGCTTAGCGGATGCTAGTTCTATTTCTAATTGTCAAATAAGAGTTTCCTAATATAAACGTCAATTTGGCGCATTTTACATGTAGTCACCCCAAAAAGTGTCTTTTTTAATTGAGCAATTCAGCATTATAAATATTGTGCCATGTTCATAGTGTTGAATTCTCACAATTTTTTAGCAAATATTTATGCGGAATTACGTCAGTCTTTTTCTAAAATAAGACATTATAGTAGCATCACACGACGTTCCCTACATAGTGCAATGACTTTTATCTCACATCTTAAAACTATGGATCATCTAAATACTTATTAAGCTATGAAACATACAAAGTCACTATACTATGTAGGGAACGCCATGTGCTGACATAAAAATTTCATATTTTAGAAAAAGACTGGCGTTATCACGCATAAATTATATCCAATCTGTTTTAACTGAAAATTTGAATTTTATCCGCCATTCGATATAGATAAATCTGAGAAAATGACGGTTAAACCTGTAGACGGTTGGGAAACAACCGTATTGGGAATAATAAAATAGAGCAATATAATAAAAAATAGGTTATTCTAGAATTCCATTTCTAAATCCAAGCTGCTCAACTTTCAGAACGAAGACCCTATTCCTGTTTTACATACTTTTCATACTTGAGCAGCAAAAGTAAATTTTATTGACTTGATATTTTATTTTTGACGTTTGTGAAAATGGACTAATTTGGGGATCAATCTCCGAGGTGGTAGTGTTTTTCCAGGGTAAGAGTGATTTTTAGATAAGAGTGATTTGCGTAGGATAAGAGTGATTTGCGTAGGATAAGAGTGATGTTTAGAAAAGAGTGATTTCAGATAAGATAGATTTTAGAATAAAATAAATATTTCCCTTACAGTATGATGAAATATGTTTTATTTATTCATTGTATTCAAATTGTTGTGATTGAATTTATAAATTTGAAATATCCAATCAGTTTTTGCTAAGAACTTAGAAATTAATCTTTATCAGATCTGAGGAAATGACGGTTCAGACTGTAGACGGTTTGGATAAAAGTGATTTTTAGATAAGAGAGATTTGTGTGGATAAGAGTGATTTGTGTGGATAAGAGTGATTTGTGTAGGATAACAGTGATTTGCGTAGGATAAGAGTGATTTTAGGTACGAAAGATATAAGAATAAATTAAATATTTCCTTACAAAATGAAAAAAATATTTTAATTATTAATTGTATTCAAATTGTTGCGATTGAATTTACTGATTTGGGTGTGTTCTTTAACGCAACTTTTGCTTCATCATCAAGTAGCAAGTATAGTTACTCTGGGTTATACCGTCTTCGGTTATACCACAAAATCGGATATAACACGCGTGTAAGCATGTCTCCACTTATCTTTATCCGACACCTCGTCTCGAGTCTTCTTCTGTTTTCTGCGCACCGATGTGTAAGCAACCCGTTTTCCTTTAATGATCAGTAAGGAATAGAGACAATTGTAAATCAGTAGATTAACATTAACGTACAGTAACCAATATATCTAGTTATCACTGATGAACAAATAGTCTCTGTAATGATGTAAGTGATTCAGAAGTCAAACCTAATGATGTTCTTACAGCATAAAAAGCACTGAAGAATATTTGATACTGTTATTTGATGATTTTCAGAGTAGAAACGCACCACTTTGTCACTAAGATTAATCCAATTAACCTCAAGAAAGGGGAAATTATGAACAGAAAACCATATAAACAATTTAAAATGACAGCCTTTATGGCTTCTGCAGCAGCGTTATGCATACAAGTACACTACTGTTTGTGCTTGTAGGCATGCATCTTCTATACAGTTACAGTCTTTCTACTAAAACATAATTAAAATCTGTATAATACTATTATTTTTATTCCTTAAGCATTTAACAGACAACTAAATATAGAACATGAAAACATACATCTATATAATAAAAGGCAATGTCTGTGTGTCTGTGTGTCTGTCTTATACACTATACGTTTCGCGACCGCGCGTCGGAGAGCTACGAAATTTGGCAATCGGAGACCCGGGGGGGGGAGGGAAGGGGACACGTGAAAACCGATTTTTAAAATTTTAATTATTTTTTTATTTATTTAATGTTTTATGCGATTTCGACCGTTTTTTGCCCTTTTTTCTCCACGATCCAGACATCGTAGAAAAAAACAAATTACACCATCGGAAAGAGCAGAGAATTTCGAGTAAAAATATATCAATTTCAAATCTGAATTTCGATTTCTAATATTTTTTAAAGATTTTAAAACAAAAGTCACTTTTTGCTCAAGAAAACGATTTTTGGTTTTTAAATTCTCGCATCGTGAAAAGTACTCATAATTTCGACTAATAATTTACATTTTCAGAAAGGTCAAACATCTGGCATTCTTACAAGTCGAATCTGGTCCAGAAATAATGAAAATTGCCTTCAGGATCGCAATTTTAAAGACGTCATGATTTTAAATTTCTCGCCGTTCTGCTCGGTGTGACGCTTCGTTTCTCCCCCGCTGAAGCAGGGAAGGTAGTGGGTGGGGACGTCAAGGTGGAGGTAACGTCACGGTTCTGAATAGAGCGCCTTTGCTCTATATAAATTATTATATTTATATTTTAAATGATGGGACGATCTGGATTTTTTAAATGTATATTTTAACTTTTGGATATTTTAATTTTATGGATATTTTAAATGATGGAACAATGAAACAATGGAATGAGGATGATGGAATTAAGCATATGGTCATTTTAAATTGCAAATTAGCGCGCGGGAAGTTAGCGGTAGGCCCGGGTTCGATTCCCGCCACTGCCAAAACTGCCGCCGTGTTTACGTGGAATACGATCACGTTAAATATGTGGGTCCGTAAGTCCTTCCGAGAGGTTGGTGGTAGGGGAAGGAGGATACGGCCCCTGTGGATGCCTCCCCCACTGGGTTCCCGTCTAAATTGGGTGAATATGTAGAAAGTTATGGAGATTGTCGCGGAGGGCGCGGCAGCCCAGTGGTTAGCGCGCGGGAATTGCACTCAGTAGGCCCGGGTTCGATTCCCGCCACTGCCAAAACTTACGCCACGTTCACGCAGAGTACGATCACGTTAAACATGTGGGTTCGTGAGTCCTTCCGAGAGGTTGGTGGTAGGGGAAGGAGGGTACGGTCTAAATTGGGTGAATAAAAAGAAAGTTATGGAGATTGTCGCGGAGGGCGAAGTAGCCCAGTGGTTAGCGCGCGGGAATTGCACGCGGTAGGCCCGGGTTCGATTTCCGCCACTGACATGAAGTACGATCACGTTAAACATATGGGTCCGTATGTTTTTCCGAGAGGTTGGTGGTAGGGGAAGGAGGGTACGTTCCCTGTGGATGCCTCCCCCACTGGGTTCCGGTCTAAATTGGGTGGCACATCCTGGCCGTCCAACCAGTTACCAGGCCCGGGTTCGATTCCCAAAATTGCCGCCGTGTTTACGCGGAGTACGAGCACTTTAAACATGTGGGTCCGTGAGTCCTTCCGAGAAGTTGGTGGTAGGGGAAGGAGGGTACGGTCTAAATTGGATGAATAAAAAGAAAGTTATGGAGATTGTCGCGTAGGGCAAAGTAGCCCAATGGTTAGCGCGCGGAAATTGCACTCGGTAGGCCCGGGTTTGATTCCCAAAATTGCCGCCGTGTTTACGCGGAGTACGATCACGTTAAACATGTGGGTCTGTAAGTCCTTCCGAGAGGTTGGTGGTAGGGGAAGAAGGGTACGGTCCCTGTGGATGCTTCTCCCACTTGGTTCCGGTCTAAATTGGGTGAATAAAAAGAAAGTTATGAAGAATATCGCGGAGGGTGAAGTACCCCAGTGGTTAGTGCGCGGGATTTGCACTTGGTAGGCCCGGGTTCGATTCCCAAAATTGCCGAATAAAAATAAAGTTATGGAGATTGTCGCGGATGGCACGGTAGCCCAGTGGTTAGCGCGCGGGAATTTCACTCGGTAGGCCCGGGTTCGATTCCCACCATTGCCAAAACTGCAGCCGTGTTCACGCGGAGTACGATCACGTTAAACGTGTGGGACTGCAAGTCCTTCCGAGAGGTTTGTGGTAGGGGAAGGAGGGTACGGTCTCTTTGGATGCCTCCCCCATTGGGTTCCGGTCTAAATTGTGTGGCACTTCCTGGCCTTCCAAGCAGTTACCTTACACCTTTCTGGTAGGTCGCGCCAACGAGTTTGCCACGGTCAGAATTTTCAAGGGTAGCGAACAGGCTGGTCGCCAAAGGCGGCTAGTCATCTATATAATAAAAGGCAATGTCTGTGTGTCTGTCTTATACACTATACGTTTCGCGACCGCGCGTCGGAGAGCTACGAAATTTGGCAATCGGAGACCCGGGGGGGAGGGAAGGGGACACGTGAAAACCGATTTTTAAAATTTTAATTATTTTTTTATTTATTTAATGTTTTATGCGATTTCGACCGTTTTTTGCCCTTTTTGCCCTTTTTTCTCCACGATCCAGACATCGTAGAAAAAAACAAATTACACCATCGGAAAGAGCAGAGAATTTCGAGTAAAAATATATCAATTTCAAATCTGAATTTCGATTTCTAATATTTTTTAAAGATTTTAAAACAAAACTCACTTTTGGCTCAAAAAATCAATTTTTGGTTTTTAAATTCTCGCATCGTGAAAAGTACTCATAATTTCGACTAATAATTTACATTTTTAGAAAGCTGAAATATCTGGCATTCTTACAAGTCTAATGTGGTCCAGAAATAATGAAAATTGCCTTCAGGATGGCAATTTTAAAGACGCCATGATTTTAAATTTCTCGGCGTTCCGTTCGTTTCTCCCCCGCTGAAGCAGGGAAGGTGGTGGGTGGGGACGTCAAGGTGGAGGTGACGTCACGGTTCTGAATAGAGCGCCTTTGCTCTATATAAATTATTATATTTATATTTTAAATGATGGGACGATCTGGATTTTTTAAATGTATATTTTAACTTTTGGATATTTTAAATGGATATTTTAATTTTATGGATATTTTAAATGATAGAACAATGAAACAATGGAATGAGGATGATGGAATTAAGCATATGGTCATTTTAAATTGCAAATTAGCGCGCGGGAAGTTAGCGGTAGGCCCGGGTTCGATTCCCGCCACTGCCAAAACTGCCGCCGTGTTTACGTGGAATACGATCACGTTAAATATGTGGGTCCGTAAGTCCTTCCGAGAGGTTGGTGGTAGGGGAAGGAGGATACGGCCCCTGTGGATGCCTCCCCCACTGGGTTCCCGTCTAAATTGGGTGAATATGTAGAAAGTTATGGAGATTGTCGCGAAGGGCGCGGCAGCCCAGTGGTTAGCGCGCGGGAATTGCACTCAGTAGGCCCGGGTTCGATTCCCGCCACTGCCAAAACTTACGCCACGTTCACGCAGAGTACGATCACGTTAAACATGTGGGTTCGTGAGTCCTTCCGAGAGGTTGGTGGTAGGGGAAGGACGGTACGGTCTAAATTGGGTGAATAAAAAGAAAGTTATGGAGATTGTCGCGGAGGGCGAAGTAGCCCAGTGGTTAGCGCGCGGGAATTGCACGCGGTAGGCCCGGGTTCGATTTCCGCCACTGACATGGAGTACGATCACGTTAAACATATGGTAGGCCCGGGTTCGATTCCCAAAATTGGCGAATAAAAATAAAGTTATGGAGATTGTCGCGGATGGCACGGTAGCCCATTGGTTAGCGCGCGGGAATTGCACTCGGTAGGCCCGGGTTCGATTCCCGCCATTGCCAAAACTGCAGCCGTGTTCACGCGGAGTACGATCACGTTAAACGTGTGGGACTGTAAGTCCTTCCGAGAGGTTTGTGGTAGGGGAAGGAGGGTACGGTCTCTTTGGATGCCTCCCCCATTGGGTTCCGGTCTAAATTGTGTGGCACTTCCTGGCCTTCCAAGCAGTTACCTTACACCTTTCTGGTAGGTCGCGCCAACGAGTTTGCCACGGTCAGAATTTTCAAGGGTAGCGAACAGGCTGGTCGCCAAAGGCGGCTAGTAAATAATAAAAGGCAATGTCTGTGTGTGTGTGTCTGTGTGTCTGTCTTATACACTATACGTTTCGCGACCGCGCGTCGGAGAGCTACGAAATTTGGCAATCGGAGACCTGGGGGGGAGGGAAGGGGACACGTGAAAACCGATTTTCAAAATTCTAATTATTTTTTTATTTATTTAATGTTTTATGCGATTTTGACCTTTTTTTGCCCTTTTTGCCCTTTTTTCTCCACGATCCAGACGTCGTAGAAAAAAACAACTCACACCATCGGAAAGAGCAGACAATTGCGAGTAAAAATATATCAATTTCAAATCTCCATTTCGATTTCTAATATTTTTTAAAGATTTTAAAACAAAAGTCACTTTTGGTTCAAAAAAACGATTTTTGGTTTTTAAATTCTCGCATAGTAAAAAGTACTCATAATTTCGACTAATAATTTACATTTTTAGAAAGCTGAAATATCTGGCATTCTTACAAGTCTAATCTGGTCCAGAAATAATGAAAATTGCCTTCAGGATCGCAATTTTAAAGACGTCATGATTTTAAATTTCTCGGCGTTCCGTTCGTTTCTCCCCCGCTGAAGCAGGGAAGGTGGTGGGTGGGGACGTCAAGGTGGAGGTGACGTCACGGTTCTGAATAGAGCTCCTTTGCTCTATATAAATTATTATATTTATATTTTAAATGATGGGACGATCTGGATTTTTTAAATGTATATTTTAACTTTTGGATATTTTAAATGGATATTTTAATTTTATGGATATTTTAAATGATGGAACAATGGAATGAGGATGATGGAATTAAGCATATGGTCATTTTAAATTGCAAATTAGCGCGCGGGAAGTTAGCGGTAGGCCCGGGTTCGATTCCCGCCACTGCCAAAACTGCCGCCGTGTTTACGTGGAATACGATCACGTTAAATATGTGGGTCCGTAAGTCCTTCCGAGAGGTTGGTGGTAGGGGAAGGAGGATACGGCCCCTGTGGATGCCTCCCCCACTGGGTTCCCGTCTAAATTGGGTGAATAAGTAGAAAGTTATGGAGATTGTCGCGGAGGGCGCGGCAGCCCAGTGGTTAGCGCGCGGGAATTGCACTCAGTAGGCCCGGGTTCGATTCCCGCCACTGCCAAAACTTACGCCACGTTCACGCAGAGTACGATCACGTTAAACATGTGGGTTCGTGAGTCCTTCCGAGAGGTTGGTGGTAGGGGAAGGAGGGTACGGTCTAATTTGGGTGAATAAAAAGAAAGTTATGGAGATTGTCGCGGAGGGCGAAGTAGCCCAGTGGTTAGCGCGCGGGAATTGCACGCGGTGGGCCCGGGGTCGATTTCCGCCACTGACATGGAGTACGATCACGTTAAACATATGGGTCCGTATGTTTTTCCGAGAGGTTGGTGGTAGGGGAAGGAGGGTACGTTCCCTGTGGATGCCTCCCCCACTGGGTTCCGGTCTAAATTGGGTGGCACATCCTGGCCGTCCAACCAGTTACCAGGCCCGGGTTCGATTCCCAAAATTGCCGCCGTGTTTACGTGGAGTACGAGCACGTTAAACATGTGGGTCCGTGAGTCCTTCCGAGAAGTTGGTGGTAGGGGAAGGAGGGTACGGTCTAAATTGGATGAATAAAAAGAAAGTTATGGAGATTGTCGCGTAGGGCAAAGTAGCCCAATGGTTAGCGCGCGGAAATTGCACTCGGTAGGCCCGGGTTCGATTCCCAAAATTGCCGCCGTGTTTACGCGGAGTACGATCACGTTAAACATGTGGGTCTGTAAGTCCTTCCGAGAGGTTGGTGGTAGGGGAAGAAGGGTACGGTCCCTGTGGATGCTTCTCCCACTTGGTTCCGGTCTAAATTGGGTGAATAAAAAGAAAGTTATGAAGAATATCGCGGAGGGTGAAGTACCCCAGTGGTTAGTGCGCGGGATTTGCACTTGGTAGGCCCGGGTTCGATTCCCAAAATTGCCGAATAAAAATAAAGTTATGGAGATTGTCGCGGATGGCACGGTAGCCCAGTGGTTAGCGCGCGGGAATTTCACTCGGTAGGCCCGGGTTCGATTCCCGCCATTGCCAAAACTGCAGCCGTGTTCACGCGGAGTACGATCACGTTAAACGTGTGGGACTGCAAGTCCTTCCGAGAGGTTTGTGGTAGGGGAAGGAGGGTACGGTCTCTTTGGATGCCTCCCCCATTGGGTTCCGGTCTAAATTGTGTGGCACTTCCTGGCCTTCCAAGCAGTTACCTTACACCTTTCTGGTAGGTCGCGCCAACGAGTTTGCCACGGTCAGAATTTTCAAGGGTAGCGAACAGGCTGGTCGCCAAAGGCGGCTAGTTTAGAATATACAACAAAAATGAACTATTTGTTAACACTGAAAGTTGAGCATTGGCACAAAAGTTGAGCAAGTAGAATATAATGTTAATTATAACGCGATTCCATTTATAACCCGAGTGGCTTAATGCCGCAGAAAACCCGCGTTATAACCGAGGTTCATTACAAACAGTATATTTGTTTTCTTTTACATTGTTATATGTTCTATTCTAAAGGCGTTAACATACTTCAGATTTTAATTTGAACATTTCGAATAGAGACATAATTTAGGCATAGTCACTGCACACTGCAACGACTTAGCCATCGACATAATGCTTGGTGTATTGTATAATTTACCATATAGCCGTCTTGATTCATACGTTAATAAATCATAAAAATGCGAGGTTATTTACTACTATAAGTTATTTTTAAGTGAAAACCACTCCATTTTCGTCGAAAGTTTACATCTGAAAACACTCGGAATGGGATATAATCTTCAAAAAAAGTTCACTCAAAATGATATGTAGTTACAGTCTTCCATAGATTTTAATTATATTTCAATAGAAATACTAAATTTCTTCAGAACATTTAAACTCAACAGTCAACTAAATATAGAACTGAAAAACATGTATTTAAAATATACTAAAACAACAGACAATTATCTTATAATACTGAAAGTTGAGCATTAGCACGAAAGTTGAACAATTAGAGTAGAACTTCGATTATAACCCGATTGTATTTATAACTTTAAGCTCAGGACCAAAATGGTCAAGTAAAGAAGTGTTCGTTACTAATTCCCCCGTGGTGAAGGAGCGCCTGCGCACCACGTCCACAAGACACCCCCAGGGTATCCCACGGTGAAGAGGGGGAGATTTGCAGCTTCACTTTTACAGAGGCTCCCCGAAGGGCGGAAGTCTGACTTGGCCTCGACATGACAAGATCCATGCCAGCTGGCGGGATTCGCACTTGCAACCCGTCAATCCAGCGATCAGACGGAAACGCATGCCCCTGACCGCTCGACCACCGCATCGGCAGTAAAGACGTGTAAAAATGATGGTTATCCACTACTGCCACGCAAATGGCAACGCCGAATCTGTGCAACTCAGCAGAAGATCAACAAGGTTCCAAGCAGTATTAAGACATGCTTGTCTTCTATATACTCATAGTCGAGAGGTGTTAAAACAGATGTTTGCTTAAATGTGTCATGAACCAAGCTGGTCTCTCTAGCTCTCTCAATCTGGTAATCGATGTCTCACCTTAGAAAGTAGTGACGTTTAGTGTTATATATACAGTCAGCTATTTGCATTGTAAATATTAAGGTGTGAGAAAATAATTAAATAAAAATTAATTTAAATATCAAGAGTCTTTAATGATTATGCGAATGTAGCTATACGGCAAGATAAGTAGTTTGCTCTCACTGGATGAAAATGAAGGGTTGTTCCCAACATAGCATTTCCAGTTACAAATAAATTGTTAGAATACGAAGATATATGCTGAACTTTTAGTAAAACAGTAGAATTGGGCGACTCTTAATTTTCAGATGTGGCGCCATATGGATGTCACAGATAACCTAAACAATTCAAATTTTAATGTATTTAAAAAATAAATACGAAGGAATTGTTTTATATATTCAGTTCAAACATCGTTGGAAAGAGCGTTCTTAAGTGTTTCCGAATAAGTCAAGATAAAAACGCTGGGATAACATTGCCTGTCGCTAAAGAACCAATTTAAGTGAAAGTAACGCAAAATATTGAAAAGCTGATTTGAATTTAAAAAGTAATGTCAAGATGCGGGTTACTGTGTCCTGAAGTGTTTGTGTACCAAATTCCATGGGCATTCGACGTTTAGATTTACCGCTTCACACGCATCTTTCTTTATGATGTAAGAAGAAAAAGAGAACAAACGATTTTTTAAGTTCAAGATTTTCTATGGCCTCACTGTATTATTGAAATAAGCCAGTTTTTTCCAGCAAGTTATGTATTTTGATTTGTATTCCCATTGGTGTTCGTAATATTCGTCTGGCAACAATATACTTTCAGATCAGGTTAAAGAAATCGTTCCGAAATTGCGTCATTTTGCCAAGGCGTCATGTCACCAATTGGCGTGAAGTTCGCCAATGGGTGTCGATCAAGTAACAAAGTTTCGCGCAAGGTACTCCTATTGTAGATAAAGACATGCCTGGATCAGTTTTGGTGCTGCAGGTCATGTACTGGCTTCGGCTGTTACATGCAATGGGAAGGCCTGATGAATTCTTGGGGAGGTTTCTTATAGACAGGTTTTTGTGTTTATGAAAGCACATGAGTACCGATTAATTTTGCTAAATAGTTAAAAGTAACACATTTCTTTCCAAAATTGTTTTCGGGCTAGATATTTAAAGAATCCCTACGTAAGTATTATGGATTGCAAAATATATAGAAAATAGCCGGTTTATGTTTATAATATATTGCGTAATTGCGCTTGTCGACTAACGTGAATGGGAAGTATTATGATGAGGTTAAAAATCCGCTTTTCAGGATTTGATGGATATGCACATTATGTGCACTCCTGAACATGGATCAAATTAGATGAAGCTCTACTTTCAAATACCAGCACCCACAAACTAGTTTCATTAATTTTTTGTACTTTTTATCGGGGAAAACCCGATTCCTACAACGTCAGCAACAAAACTGTCTGCGTGTCGCGAATTTTCGAAAACCTATATGGAAAACAACAAATTTTGTCTTACTACGCTTAAAATGACTATATTAGGTGATTAACTGTCATGATATTTTATGGTTTTTAAACAAATCATTAAAAGCAATTGGCCATTCGATAGTTAAATCATGTTTATAACAGAAAAATGTTTAATTTCTCACAGATTATGAGTGCAAATTCATATGAAATGCTCCATTCGTTTGTGAGATACCGTGTCCACAGACTCGCAACACCCACATGCAGTGATTCACACATACACACGGACATATAGGTATATACAAAAGTCTCTTCAAAATCATTCTATCCGATTTCAGAAATGCTAATAATCTACAAATCATTTAAATATTCAAATTCGAATTCTAGAGCTCGTAAAAGAACTTTCTATACTACTATGAATGGATGGCAGTAAGAATAATTTCCTTATAAACGTAAATTACTGTAATTACTATTGGTGCCAAAAAATGTATATATTTGAACATAACCGCACGTAATATTAAGTGCAAAATATTTTATTATTGTTCCTCAATTATTATCCATTTAACTTCCAACTTCTCCTTCCTGTGACACTAAGAACTTTCAGTTGCTAAATTTGTTCCTCTTATTCCGCAGCCGCATTCAAATTTTTAATCTTTTTCTTACGAGTCACTCCAGTTTAAGCTCAATTTTTAAGCAATTCTTTCAAAAGCATTCACAGTTTTCGGCCCAAATGCATTATACATTAGTCAACTGCCCATTCTATGAGGTGCTTTCAAGTGTCAAGAGCAGGTTCTCCGAAAGTGAGATCGATTCATCATGCAGGAAGTTTTCCCCAAACTCCATGAAACTACTTTGCAAGGGGTCTTAAAAAATGTCCCATTCCTTTTAATAGAGTATTTAAATCCTTAAAATATATTTGAAGCGAAAATGAGTTTGAAACTAACTGTACAATTTGATAAAAATATAGTAGCTCAGTTGTGCAGAGGTAATGGCGCTCTGACTCACTAATGAAAAATATGTTATATCATTTTTCTTTTTAAACAGCATAATTATAAATAGGTAAAAATGCTTACCTTTCTCAGCAATAGGCGTAGGGCAAATTGTCGTCTTTTCCCCTAAAGTCTTAAACGAAATATAATTTTATTGTGTTTCGTTACCATCTTGATGTCGGGAATAATTACTCTTAATTGAAAGAAAAAAACAAATTTAATTAGATTCTGCATTTAAAAATTACATAGGAAAATTAAGAAACAAGCATTTGCTGCGGCATCAAAACCGAATCATTCACAACACAGAACAGAACTTCAGTTCGTAAGTGTACCGGTATAGTCTCTTTGATGCGCGCGCAGATTTCTCGAAGTAAACACATTCCTCTTCAGCGGAAAGGCGAGAGTCAGTGTTTATGGGTATGTCTGTCTTTCGCAGCGAGGAGATCATTTATTTCTAACAGTCCCCCTTGATCTCTGGAGCTGCATATCACGGCTGTAGCAGTTTGGATCTGTGCTTCAGAAATTCAGGCTTTGGCAGTGGTTTAGTCATCATGTCCGCTGTCATTAGCTTAGTTGGAAGATAACTCAACTGGATTACACCCGATTCCTGAAAGTCTCTTATGGCGTGGAATCTGATGTCAATATGTTTGGTTCTTGACATGTACTTCGGTGATTCAATCATTTTTATACATGACTGGTTATCTTCGAAAATAGTAATCGGGAGCTGTTGAAACATATCGAGATCTTTGAGTAGGTTGATTAACCACAGTACTTCTTGAACTGCGTTAGCAGCGGATATATATTCCGCCTCTGCTGAGGAAAGTGCAACACATGATTGTTTTTTGCTTAACCAGTGTATAGGAGAATCATCAATTAAGAAAAGATTACCACTCGTGGATTTCCGATCCGTTTTATCGCTTGCCCAGTCGGCATCAGCGTATGTTGTAAGAATTGGTTTTGTCGTTGATTTTATTACCAAATTTAGATCCTTTGTATGATTTAGATAACTTATTAGACGCTTTACTGCGTTCCAATCCATTTGACGTGGTTTCTCATTTCTCCGACTTAAAATGTTTATTGCGGCTGTGATGTCTGGTCTTGTGACCGTGGCAATATATAGAAGAGCTCCAATAGCTTGGCGATATTTAGTGTTATTAGGAAGCAGGTTTTCTTCTGTTTCATTTCTCAAATATCCAGTTTCCATTGGTGTACTATAGGGTTTTGAATCTTGCAAATTAAATGTATTTACAATTTCTTCAATCTTATTTTTTTGATTTAATAGATAATCTCCATCATGGTTTTTCCTTATGCTAATTCCAAGGTAATAATTAACTTCACCCAAATTTTTTAATTCATATTGTCTGCCCAATTCTTTCGTTGTTTTGTCAATTTGATCATCTGATCCTGATATTAGAATATCGTCCACATATACGATTATATAGATAGTTTCTCTTCCTTTTCCCTTTTTGAATAGACATGGATCAGTAGTACTCTGCACGAATTTTAGTTGTTTTAGAGAGTCACCTATTTTTAGATGCCAGGCTCTTGCGGCCTGTTTCAACCCATATATAGCTTTATTTAATTTCCATACTTTGTTTTCGTTACCAGGGGAGATGTAGCCATCTGGCTGTTGTATGTAAACTGTTTCGTCTAAATCCCCGTGTAAGAAAGCAGTTTTAATATCAATGTGTTGTACGTTATGTTTTCTAAATGCTGCTCCTGCCAGGAATGCTCTAATTGTGCTGTGTGAGACCACTGGTGCGAAAGTTTCGTAATAATCTTCACCGTATTTTTGTGAAAATCCTTTTGCTACCAGTCTAGCTTTGTATTTAGCTATTTTTCCCTGAGAGTCGTGTTTAATTTTATATGTCCATTTTGAACCTACTATTTTTCTTCCATGCGGGGGGTCCATTAATGTGAATGTGTTATTTTCTTGCAAAGATTGCATTTCTTCTTCCATTGCGTCTAGCCAATTTTGTTTCTCTTGTGGGCTCTTAATTTTTAGTACCTCATTATAGTCTCTGGGTTCGACGGTGTTAGCTTGTTGCGCTAAGTAGATGAGTCGATCGGGCGGTACTCCCTTGTTCGATCTCTCGGATCTGCGAGGTTGATTGGCGGTTATGCTATCAGAGTTTATTTGTTCATCATCTGACGGTGCCTCAAACTCGATCTCGCTCTCTTCGGGTTTTTCATCTGTTTGAGCATTAGTTTTTTCGACTTCACTATCTGTTCCTTCGAATAATTCCTTTGAGCTTAATTCTGAAATTTGCATTGATTTTTCGAGGAATTTAACCGTTCTAGCAAGTGTAATGTTTTTTCCTTCTGTATATATTCTGTAAGCTTTTGATCTGTCGTCGTATCCGACAAAAATCCCTTCTTGGGCTTTTTCATCTAATTTTCCTCGTTTGCTTTTATGGATGTAGGAATATGCTTTACAGCCAAAGACTCTTAAATGACGAAGATTTGGTTTCATACCAGTCCACATTTCGTACGGTGTTTTTGTATTGGCCTTTGTGGGAAGTCTATTTTGTAAGTAATTGGCAGTGTTTATAGCCTCTCCCCAAAATTTTTTGCCTAAATTTGCTTCTGACAACATAGCTCGTGTCATCTCGATTAGTGACCTGTTTTTTCTTTCCGCTACGCCATTTTGGGATGGACAGTGTGGCACGGTCAACTGGTGATGTATGCCGTTGTCACTTAGATATTCCTCGTATTCTTTACTGACGTATTCGCCGCCATTATCGCTTCTCAGTATTTCTGGTTTTTTTCCGAATTTGTTTGTCGTAAAAGCGATGTATTCCTTCAGTTTACACAAAACTTCACTCTTTTTTGATAAGAGATAGGTCATTGTGTACCTGGAGAAATCATCAATAAATGTCAGCACGTATGATTTTCCTCCTATGGTGGGAGTTTGCATTGGTCCGCATACGTCGCTGTGCACAAGTTGTAGAATATGAGTCCCCCTGTTTTGAGTAGATTTGGGGTATGGCATGTCGGTGAGTTTTGATTTTATGCAAGTTTCGCAATTTATTTCATGTTTACATTCATTGATGTTTATGCCTTCGGCTAACTGTTTCGATTTAATTTCCTTTATAGAGCCGAAGTTCTTGTGACCCATTCTTCTGTGCCATAATGTAACACAATTGGGGTTGTTACAGTTATTTACCATATATGTAACATTTTTGTTTTGTGGTGTGAGCAGGTCTAGCTCATATAGGTTATTTTTTATTTTTCCTTCTAAGAATATTTCATCATTGTAAGTTAACTGACAGTTGTCTTTAGTAAAAGTTACTTTGCATCCATGCTGTGTTGCTTTTCGTACGGAAAATAAATTAGCTTTCAGTTCTGGCACAAATAGTACTTCCTGTAGTGTTACTTGTCTTATCTCTCCATCCGAGGCTCGACTTTTTATTTTTACTTCGCCTGACCCATAGGCGGTTAAGGCTTTACCGTTAGCAACGATAACTTCCGATTTGTTTTCATTATTTATTTTAGTGAATAAATTCTCATTATTTGTTATGTGGGATGAGGAACCACTATCAACGATCCAACTGTCTTCTTCAGTTTGATTAGTTATGAGCGCTAAGTCTCTAAATTTCGATCCTACTTTATCTACAGTGTCTGAATATCTTTCTTGTGTTTGTGATTTCGCGGCAGGTCTGTCGTTTCCCTCATACACTAACTGTGATGAGTTGTGTCTGAATTTATTTTTATAATCTTTATATCTGCCGGGCTCATTGGTCTTATTCTTTAGACGCCAACATTCAGATTTGTTGTGGTTCTTCATTTTGCAATGTGAGCAGTATTTGTTATCCATTTTGTAGCTGTAGGTGTTAGAGAATTTTTTATTTGCGTGAAAAGCCTTTGCCATATTTTGCGGCATTTCTTGGTGATCCCTACGTCTATTATATTCATCAATCAGTTTGCTGCTAATGAATTCCGGTGTCAGTTCATCCTCTGGTCGCGCTTCCAACGCCGTTATCAGCGTTTCGTAACTGGGGGGTAGCGAACACAGAAATAGTGCTGATATATGCGAATTATTTATTTCCTCCCCGATTGCTTTAAGTTTATCCACTGTTTCCAGAATTTTGGTTATATGTTGTTGCATGTTTCCCCTTTCATCTAACTTTATACTGTACAACTTTCGTAAAAGGTATAGTTTGCTGGATAAATTAGCTCTTTCATGTATCGCGCGAAGCGCATTCCATGTATCGCGCGCCGAGGTGAGATGCTTGACGTGAACGATTTGGGAGTCCTCAATACATAAGTTTATGAGCGCTCTGGCTTTTCTATCTTTTTTCTGCCATTCGTCGGTAATTGGGTCCGGAGCCGCTTCTGTTATCGTTTCTGATAATTCTTTATTCAATAGTGTCATTTCCATTTTAAACTTCCAATTGGAATAGTTACCTTGGTTTAATTTTTCGATCAAGTGACTTTCCTTGATAGATGCCATTATTTTATTTTTAATTTCCTTGAGAAATGTTTTCCTTTTTTTTTTTTATTTGCAGTGCGATATTTCCTTTTATCTTATTCCGTAAAAAAATCACTTTCGGTTTTGAAGTTTTAACAAAGTCAATGGGGAATGAAAAAATAATTGTGATATATTTGTATATCAATTTTCTTTTCAGTTACTTATTTTTATGCCCTTTTTCAAATAATTTTATTGTTCATGAAAATGCTGCTATTTTATTTTGTTAGTACCAATTTTTCTAGCGAGACAGGCAACAACTTCAGTCTCATAATCTGATAAAAATATAGTAGCTCAGTTGTGCAGAGGTAATGGCGCTCTGACTCACTAATGAAAAATATGTTATATCATTTTTCTTTTTAAACAGCATAATTATAAATAGGTAAAAATGCTTACCTTTCTCAGCAATAGGCGTAGGGCAAATTGTCGTCTTTTCCCCTAAAGTCTTAAACGAAATATAATTTTATTGTGTTTCGTTACCATCTTGATGTCGGGAATAATTACTCTTAATTGAAAGAAAAAAACAAATTTAATTAGATTCTGCATTTAAAAATTACATAGGAAAATTAAGAAACAAGCATTTGCTGCGGCATCAAAACCGAATCATTCACAACACAGAACAGAACTTCAGTTCGTAAGTGTACCGGTATAGTCTCTTTGATGCGCGCGCAGATTTCTCGAAGTAAACACATTCCTCTTCAGCGGAAAGGCGAGAGTCAGTGTTTATGGGTATGTCTGTCTTTCGCAGCGAGGAGATCATTTATTTCTAACACAATTAAATATGTATTTAAAATTTGGAACTAATATGTGTTTTCAAGTAACCTTTCAAATATTCAAGAAATTATTAAAAATTAAAATTGTATCTTTTTCGACAATGTAGAAATTATATGACATATTTATATTTTATGTAGTTTAGACTACGTATGAGATAACCCGATTTAATATTTAGGATTTAATCAATCATTAATATCTTGCAACCTTTTCACAAAGGTACTATATGCTTATATCTACCGGGTTTTAATATTAAAAGTACCGACATTCAATATATACCTATTAGTACCGTAACCGATCAAACGACTGGTTTTTTAATAAAAATATTTTTTTCATTGAATGTAGGTACAATTGATTTTTGTAAGGAAATATTAAACAAAGTAGTAATTTTATGGTAATAGACTCCATTCGGTTCCCAAAATTTGATTTGCTTCTTCTATTGTGCATGTTTCTATATGTTTCATAATACGGTGGTCAATTATCAACGAAAATGCAGTCTTCACTTTACCCTTTCTAATATTACATTTTGCATATTCCGTAAGTCCTGATTCTTCCTTGAAAATGTTTTGAAGTGTTGCTCTCCCAGATGTAGCACATATTTGTATTTCTTCCCAAACAGTGTCATATATCAAAATATACTGCTAATTTTTTTCATTTCATTCTTATCTTCGGAACTTGAGATCAAAATCATTCTTTTTCGTCCTCTACGCATTATATTCACAATATGCTCCTCTTTATCGTCGGTATCTGTAGGCACATAGTGTCTAATAGATCATTATCATTTTCAAATAATAAATATTCACTTTCAGAAAGTTCACCTTCATCATTTTCTGAAAACTCTTAGCCTATGTTATCTATTACTTCTAAGAACTTGCTGTATCCTGAACGTTTCCACATTTTTGCAGGATGAAGATTTGGAATGGAGTAACCCCGTAAAAACAAAATATAAACTAACTAGTAATACTGTCTAGCTTTTGTCACCTTCTTTTGCAACTTGAAATTTTATGCACTTTATTGAAATTTTAAAATCGAACTTACTACGCAACAGTCCTTGCAGACATGTGTAGGAAACTATTGAAAATATGTGGAATGTGCAGGTATATCACATTTTCTGTCCCGATAACCTTATAAGGTAATAAATTTTTCTCCCGGTCAAATGACCAGTCTTGGTAGATAACAGTAGACTATGTATATTTATCATATAAACACAAGAAGAAGAAAACTAAATATTGAAAAATTGATTGTACACATGTAATAGAAAAAGTCATGAAGTCAAGTGAGAAAAAGCGATAACATTATATGCAAATTATCTAATCAAAAGCTTGCAGCCGGTCATTTGACCGGTCATGCAATATTTAGTGTTAAATCATAAAAACATCTTATGTGGGCAAAACTTTTTCCTAGAATTCCATATACATGTTAATACTAGAAAAAATAACATTATTTAACAAAAATACTATTAAACACAATCACAATAAAAGCTTTACAATCAATAAATTTGTTGATCTCCATAATACCTATTGTATTGATATTGATATTTTTAAATTGACTCCTCCCCATTTAAAATAAACCTGTTTTAATGCACTTGGCATGTATACTACCTAATATTCTTGTACTTTATGCTCTGTGCTTTTTGTATTTGTGTGGTATTGTAACTGGATTTCAACTGTAGTTGTCACGTAAATTGAATAAATAAATAAATAAATAAATAAAACATGACTTCACACCATAATGATTTTACTTCGGAAAAACTAAGCATAAAACAGTCTTATATAAATTATTTATTTAAACTCATACTGCATTTTGTGACTATGACCATACCTCAATATTATTGGCATTAAATTAAATAAATTAGATTAAAATTTAGCACGTTTGAAAATTCTGTAGGCTAAACTGAAATGGTTCATTTATACTGTCGTGCAAAATCTACATAAAACCACAATTAACATTATTGCGAATGCGCAATATTCTCTCATTAGTGCATCCTCTTTCTTCCTTCTGGAAGAACAGGTGAAGAAAACATGGTCAATGAGGTCAGCATGATGTGACGATGACGTCAGATCAATGTTTTCAGCACTTCCCAGTTAGAAGAAGGGTTACCTAATTTGTCAATTTATCGCCAATGTTTTTACACTTGATGACTTCCCGAATGGTCCAGAAACTTCACGAAATTAAAATTAGTTTATGAGATATGGAAATATTTCCAGAAGTTTCTATATAGAGACAACAGAAAAGATGAATCATGCATAAAGCATTGATTATGAAACAATTTCCAACTCCAATGCAATTTTATTTAAACATCTCTAAAATGTGATACATTCGTCGGTCATATTTTAGGAATTTTCACAATACTACATTCATTTATTATATTTGAAAACTAAAAACTTCATTGAAAAAAATGAACTTCATTCAAATGGCGGCATTGAAATATAAATTACCTGGTATAGACATCTCTAAAATGCGATACATTCTTCGGTAGTATTTTTCAAATTATCGCAATACTACATTAATTTCTTCTATTTGAAAGCGTCATCGAAAACAAATCAACTTTATTCAAATGATGTCATCGAAGTATAAATCGCCTCTAAGTAAAAGCAGCATTTCATTTATAAACATTTTTCCAATCGTTTCATTCATCACAATACTATAATAATTTATATTATGTAAAAATTTGAAAAATTGTTATCTACCATATTTATTTTAAAATGTGAAACCTCTCTAATATATAAAACAATGAAACTCTTGGAAATATATTTATTATATAATATATTTCATTTTCATTTCTGGAGGATATTGTAAAAATCAGAATTTAATTGAATTTGTTTTTAACCTTATATTAAATAATTTTTATTTAAAAAACTACCTAACATATTCTACTGAAATTTTTTCTATATATTTTATGGGATAATTTGAATATTTCCTGAAACTTTCGAAGCAATCAGTGAATTTGAAATTTGCTTAAAAAATGTTTGAAAATTAGGTCCCATAGGTTTCAATGTACTATTTCATTTTTTCAACCCGGGTTTAATCCAAAACTAATTGGGTGATATTATTTATTTATATTCTCATAGGTTCCACAGATCGTCTGAAAATCATACCAAAATTTCATTTTGATAAAGTCATTTTTACAGCAGTTATCGTACTAATGGACAGACAGACAGACAGAATGAACAAAGTCATAAACACTTTTCAACTATGTTGTACAGTGTTAATTAACGGCAACTCTTCTACGTTGAGATTATAAGCTTGAGATCATAAGCTTGAGAATCGAAGAAAGCGTTGAGATCATAAGCTTGTAAATAAAACTGCCAATGGTTTACTGCGAAAGTAATGCTTCTTTGGCATTAATATAAAGAACATTTTTCCTATGCCATCTGAATTAGCATGGTGCATAAACCCTCGTATTTATTTCTCTCTATAAAAGCAGCATTTCATTCAGAGACGTTTTTCCATTCATTTCGTTCATCACAATACTATAATAATTTATTTTATTTAAAAACTTTAGACCATGGAGGTACAAGTAATTAAACTCTATGCTTAAAACTTCATCGAAAAAATCGTCCTGCCCTCTGTAAAATCAAGGAATATGATATATATGGTAATAAAAAACTACTGCATATATTTTGATGAAATTTTTTTATATTTTTATGGGATAATTTGAATATTTCATAAAACTTTCGAAGGAATTTATGATTTTTAAATTCGCTTGAAAAATGTTTGAAAAATTAGGTCTCATACGGTTCAATGCATTTCATTTCTTCAACCCGGGTTCAATCCAAAACTAATTGGGTGATATTATTTATTTATATTCCCATAGGTCCCACAGACCGTCTGAACAACATACTAAAATTTCATTCGGATAAAGTCATTTTTACGGCAGTTATCGTGCTAACGAGAAACAGACAGACAGACAGAATTAACAAAATCAGAAACACTTTTCAACTTTGCTGTAAAGTTTTAATAAAAAGGACTCATCACTCTGTTGGAGTGGAGTTAACTAATTGACGTGACAAGAGCTACATTAGACTGTGATTTTTGTCAATATTTTGAGAATAGTAGCGGTTGTTTTATTTTATAAAAATACTTTCGTCAACATCCTTTGAATAATATCAGTTATTTTGTAAAATTAGTGGATCATTTAAATGTTTGATTGTATATTGTTACTATTTGCTTAGTGCTTGTGAATAAACGCAAGTTATCCAGAGACATGGACATGTTCCTGTATCCTGCATGGGGAAAACTTGTAAATGTCAAAATGAGAAGTTATTACAAAAAGTTTATTTTCTAATGACTGGCGCCATCTAGGTCCATGAGATTGTAATTTTTGTTAAAGTATTTAATGCATAATATTGCATATAAAAAGTCAACATTTT
Source organism: Amaurobius ferox (assembly GCA_951213105.1). Classification (NCBI taxonomy): domain Eukaryota; kingdom Metazoa; phylum Arthropoda; class Arachnida; order Araneae; family Amaurobiidae; genus Amaurobius; species Amaurobius ferox. The sequence continues at coordinate 58,729,880 of OX578140.1, forward strand.
AACAATACTTACTGTGGTACTAAAAATGATTAAAGGCATTGAAAAATGAAACTAAAATGAAAGTTTTTAAAAAAAGTTATAGTTTTATTAAATTTAAAGAACCGTTCAATTAAATTTAGAAGTATTAATTCATAAAATAGTATTTTTATAAATGCAATTTTACACTATTGTATTACTTAATTAAGTTTCTAGTCGATTGTTATTAATCTTGAATACGACATAAAGCTCAGAAAATGCATCGATATCTCAGTAATATGTAGTATTTGTACTGCCGCAATGTTACATACCAAATAAAGTGATCGCTTGCTTCATCCAAAATAATAAAAAGCTGAAAGATAATCATTAAATGATTAATCAGTAGATAATCAATTAAATGAATAATCACTTATTTTTACTTTCTCATACTATGTAATATAGTATTGAGAAAGTACTGTTTTCACGAAAATTGTAGAATTCGATATTTTGATGCTACTATATGTTTTACGACCTCCTGCATACGTTTTGACTATTTTTGAAGTGATGTCCGTCTGTCTATATGTTTGTGGCCGATTTCTGGTGTGATATATAGCAGCCACAAATATTGAGGAATTTTCACGGAACCTTATATCCAGCTTTATTATAGAAAAATCTAGAACTAGTCAGATATTTTAAAAATTCAAGTGGAAGCCTCATAATAAAATTTAACATAATCATGCATAAACGTGTTCGTTTATGCTCAATGATCACAAGAATTTATGGTTGCAATTTTTGTTGCGAAAAATAGCTGCGATGCAATTTTTACTTTCCTTATATACATAATGCATAAGGGAAGTATTGTGACGGGGTCGAAAATTCGAATTCGAGTTTTCGACGGGAGAGCACATTTCAAGCATCCCTGACCACGAATCAAACATTTTTGAAGTGATGTTTGTGTGTGTTTGTCAGTGAGCCTGTGGAGACTATATCACACGAACGAATGGAGAGATTCGAAGAAAATTTGGTACAAAAATCACAATCTGTGAATACTGAAAGCCTATTGTTTTAAACGCAATCGATTGTTCGGAAACCTAATAAATTTTCGAGTGAAATTTTGAAAAAATCATTTAAAAATCAAAATCTTTAGTAAAGTTACGCCAATAAGCATTTCTTATGAAATTTTTCCTTAGAAAACGATTGACATACACTTTAGAATGCTAGCATGAACCGTTCTCGAGATATTGAACATTTATCAAAAAATCCCATAAATTGAAAAAAAATATTAACTCATGAGAAACATGTTCGCTTTTCATATGTAATATCATGCGATAAATTTGGTGACATCATTCTCGTGGATCTAGCTCGTTCCGTTCATGAGAAAAGATACTTTTAGTAATATTTTTGCATTTGAACGCCAATAGTCATTTATCTGCTATAAGAATAACTTATTTCTCTGTCCATAATAAGATTTTGGCGACGAATTTGGCAGAATGTTGCCTACTTGGCGACTGTTTCAAATGTTGCCAAACTAACAAAAATCTCGCCAAATGGATAAAAATGACGCTAAATCAATGAAAATGACGACTAATCGTCGTAAATTCAATATCTTGGAAAGAATATAAATATCTACAAGAAAAACACTTTGCCCACATCATATTTTTTTTGCTAGTGGTGTCATTAGATCATCTTGGGGGACAAGTTATGCTCTCGAAGGTTTACATGGTGAAGTTTGGTATCAATTGATATATTTTTAGCTCTTTAAATGTGAAAGGCTATAGTTGTAATCATTTGGACTCACGATACCAATTTTGCAAATTTTTTCTTGTAAAATTTGAAAAAAAAATATGGATTCTGGTATGAGAATGTTGCGTTAAGCCACAATCTAGTCAATTTTCACTAGAAGAAACGTTTATTGATTTATAAGGTTAGCATACACCATACTAAAGCATAAAATAATTGTTATTCGTTTTCTAATGCTGACATACGTAGCAAATTTTTGCAAATTTGACATGATTAAATGTTTTACTTAACATGATTGACTGATCTAATATGTTTATTTTTTTAATCATTAAATCATTTGAGAGAGTTTTGAACAATTGATCAATTGGCCACATACAAATTTTTTTAGTATTTACTGAGTATGTTAACCGTAACAAAAATCTGTGGTCTTCCCTTAATTCGTAATATTTTATACAAATTTGATATAATTATATGAATGAATTAATTCATTTATAGAGGTTTTGATATGTTATAAAGATAATTTGTCATTTAGGCTCAAGTAGCCATGCACACTAAGTATTATAAATATTCGTATTAATTTTGATATCTTTATATAAATAAGCTAATAAATTGCTATACTTTCCGAGGATATGTAAGTATCTTTGCATGTTCAGCTAAGTGCAGAGACAATTTTCTCTTGTCTCTATAACTACAGTACATATATTTTATTAAAAAAAATAACAATATATATATATATATATATATATATATATATATATATATATAGTAGTTTATGCATAATTTTCGATTAAAATCTTTCAATTTTTATTTATATATATATATATATATATATATATATATATATATATACCATTTTCAGGTGAGGCACACGCTTTAAGCACTTGCGATTCTTTAAACTGCAAATTCGTCTGCGGACAGTTGTATAACAAACGGATTCAACTATTTTATTTGACAATTTTTCGTTAAACTTCATCGTAATTGAAACCAGAAAAATAGGTAAACTAATCTGAGGTTGAAAGCACATGCCATCTGCAGTATTGTATCCTTATGCTATTTGTTTATCACTTCAATATAGTATATATATTTCGATTTAATGACTCATGTATATTATGTTTACTAATGACGAATATTACTAAATGACCTTTATTGTTATAAAATGCATTCAGAATGACAGTGCCGCCAAACAATTTATTTTTATAATTACACATGATAAATAATCATGTGTGCTATTTTTTTTTTTAATATTTCGTAATTAGTACTCGTATTATTCGGAATTTTGTCATGGAAGATATCGAATGGTAGGTGATACACAGAGTTGCCAATATTAATGACTAATTGAAATTTTGACCCCACTCCTCATTTCCCCTATAAACTATTTTATGGTAAAGAAAAGAAAAATAAATGCGACCGATTTCTATTATCTTTTTTTCAAATTATTGAAACAAAGTATTTAATTAAACAAAGTATTTAATTAATTTCTTTAAGAAAACTTATTGTTTAACATTTTATGAAGTTTCGAAATTTTTTATATTCAGAAACGTAATGTGGTTTCGAAAAAACTGATATGTTTGTCAAAATAATGAAGTCAATCCTGGGTTAAATACCAGTAAACTTGTTAATTTACATCTCACCAAGCAAATTATATTAGAAATAAATAAAATAAAACCTGTATCAATTTTGATTTTATTTTGTTTGTAAAGAATATTTCAGAACGTTGTATGTTGTTTTCACACATATTTGTCATTATCAGTTTGACAAAAAGCCCCAATTTGAGTCTTGGAGAGTGTCATATGTTCCACATAAATCAATTGCACGCCTAGAAAATACATAAATAAAGTTTTGAGGAAATTGCTTGAGCATTTTGTGCTTTAAAAAGCCATAAATTTTAGTTTTTGCTATAATTCTGAAATATTTCTTTTGAAGTTAAGTTTAAATATAAAAGAGTTCATAAAAAATGGAGTTAAAAAATTTAAAAAATTTAAAAAGTTAAAAAATTGGAAATGTTATACTAATGTTTGAAAATTAATATATGTCTAATAATTATATTAATAATTTAATTTATAATTTAATCTAATTTAATTTTTATTTGTTTAATAATTATAATTTTTATATATACGGTTAGGGGTTGGTATATTAATGTCTGCAATTAGGGGTCTTAATTAGGGGTTGGTATATTAATGTCTGCATTCTAATGTACATAAAGAGTGCTAATATAAAGTTTCTTAGATATATATATATATATATATATATATAAATATGACTGAATATGACTGTATTTTGACAGCTTTCGTTTTTTTGTTTCTTCCGAAAATTTATATGTAATTGCTCGAAAGTTTATCAGCAAATTTAATTAATGCTTCATATTCTTTCAGCACAGTTAATTAATAAAACGAATGGAATTTTTTAAATAAAAATCATTTTTATCTATGTAAACAATCTGTAAACATATTTGTTACATATTAAATTATATATATTATTCTAAATCTACTCATTGCATCTTCTATACACTCTGATAAATTCAAAGCGAATTTATCAGAAAAGGAATTTAGTATTATAGAGCATCCTAATATGTACTGTAAAATGTCCCTTTTCTCAACTCAGACCACCCGACGTACACGAAAATGTGAAAACAAAGTTTGGGCGACCAGTAGAACCCCAAATTTTACCGAATCCAAGTAAGTGTAACGCCTACAGGAGCCGCACCTTCCTTTCCCTAAAAGCAACCTCTCAGAAGGACATTCGGATCCATAGATTTAACAAACCCGTACTTCGCTTATACCATAGATATCCTCAAGAGTAGTACAAAATACTAAAACTTTCACAATACTAGAAATCCTTGGTAACGTCTCACTCAAAACTCACACTTTAACGTCGTGGTTTTGACAAGAATGTGTCAAACATCTGCATCTGATTGGCTATTTCTGTTTGACATTCTGTTCGTCAACTGCTGATGAGGCTCCCTAATGTGTCCATGCTTTACAAGTGGTGTAACCCAACTTGAGCATCAATGACTAGTAGAAACATTTTGACCCTCGACTACCTGTTCAACAGAATGCAAAATTAAACCTACTGTGTAGGCCCAACGCACGTAAGAAGCATTTTTGGAGAGTGTTTCAGGCTTCTGTCACCTGTCTATTCTACTAGGATATTTACAGCGAGGTAGACACGGGGGTAGTTTGGGTGATTCCAGCAATGAAACTCCAGTCCTCCGAGTGCAATACCCGTGCCTTAACCATTGGGTTGTGCCATATAGTAAATTGCCCTTGGGAATTTTTTTATTAAAAATAAAAATTTAAGGGAATTTTGAGTCAAAATATCTCATAATAACTGGAGAAAACAGTCGAAAACATCGCCATTCTATTTACTGGGAAGTTTTCTCGAGTTGCACATCGAATCTGTAACAAGAAGGATCAGTCACAGGCTTTCAGATTTATGCGTAGAAGTCAGGTTAAAACTCGAGGTACGAATGGATTATACGTATACCGGTAGTAATTGATATACTTAATTTAAACTGCATGGACGCAAATTGGGTACTATATGTTCTTAAGATAACTTAGAGTCAGAATAATCCAATTCAGTCCAATGCGTTAACTGAAAACGACGAAGAAATTTGCCGTCTTAAATAATTTATTTAAAAATACTTCGGCATTCTACAGAATATCTGTAGTTTATCAAACAGTACAACCGGATTGCACATTTCTTAGAAATGTTGGATAATTTGGATTTGAAGGATTAAAGGAAAATTTGGAAACAAATTAGCTTGTACGTCAAGTTAACTGTATTTTTATTTTACATATTGAGCTATTGTGCTTGCGTCATTATTGTAAAATGCAAAATTAGAAACATAAATCTCGACTATAGCTCATGATATAATGAATTATACGTGTTTCGGCATAGTTGACCTACCTTTTAATGTTTCGGCAAATGGTTTTAAATATATAATTCCAATTTGAAAGTTTATTAAAATTAAACGCAAAATGCTCCAATATAAATTTCTTTCGGTTTGGGAGGAAGGGGAATTTTCTGAAAAATAGGAGATGTATATGTGTATAGGGCCCCTTGAGCAAAAAACTTCAATTGAAAGTTTATGTAGAATCAAGCTGCGCTGCCGAGTAACCAAGTTGGCCAATAACACAGGTAAAATTACCTGCAATATTAAACGAGTAATTAAAAAAAAAAAATCAGAAGTTTTCCTCTGCAAGTACAAGTTCAGCTGCAAATAACATTGCGGAAATACGTTTTATTAGAAGTCTGATTCTTATTTGGAGCCCGTCCCTGCAGCACGAATAAACACTCCAATTATTAAAAAGACAAGTATTAAAGTATCACTGCAAGTATTAATGTATTCCAGCAAGTATTAAAAATATATTTCTTATTTTTAAAAATAGGTACATAAATTTATCAAGTTTCACACAAAGTAACGTAAGTAAAGTAAAGTTTTGTATCGAAATAGGTTCCCCTAGTTCGATACAAAATAATCTAATTTGGGCAGCACATAACTTTCCCTACATAATGTATAAGTACTTTACTTCAATGCAAATTGATAATGAACAAGATCCACTGTACAATGTTTTTAATGTTGAAAAGTACACTGACAGTTGGTGCTTTTCTGGATGACAACATGTAAAATTAGTTTGAAGCACTAAATTCACCTATATTTCGAGCAAATCTAATTACATAATTAGAAATATGAAATTCCGCTAGCATCTGATGAGCAATATAACCTATTATAGAAAAATGAGTTAATTATTAATTCATCAATTCGGAGTCATTTTAGTAAATTTGGCGTCATTTTGGCTACATTGGAACCACATTAAATTACGCAAAATTAGAGGCCAAATTTAGCAAGTGTTACATATTTGACGGTGCCTTACTTCTGTTCATTTCAGTTATATTATGTGAAGAACGAAAAATTTCGCGAGAATGGTTCAATCTAGCGTTCTAAAGTATTTATCATTCGTTTTAGAATAAAAAAATACTTATGAAATAATTGTTACGTATAAATTAATCGTATAATATAATCTATTTATTTTTGGATGTCCCTATTTATTATGATTTTTTCAAATGTTTATTCAAAAAGTTGTAGGTTTTACGAACGTTCGACTGCCATTATAATCAATGGGGTTTAGTACATAGACAGTAGGATCGATATTATTCACGAATTGTAATAATTGTAACAAATTACGTTCAAAACGCTCCACTAGTTCGTGCGATATCACACACGCACACACACACACACACACACACATATACACACACACATACACACACACACACACATATATATATATATATATATATATATATATATATATATATATATATATATATATATATATATATATATATACACACACACACACACATACACACACTCACACACACTCGCGTGCGCACTTACATCAATTCAAACTTAAAACATGCCCTTCAGTTTAAAACTCGAATTCGAATTTTCGACCTAGTTACAATACTTTCCCTATACATTACACTATGCATGTAGGAAAAAGAAATATCAAAGTATTCGATCTGATTTATTTTGATCAATTATTACAAATGTTTTATCATCACCGCGAACTGAGTCTCATGAAATCAATGCAGACAAATATTTTAAGTATACGATACAATAATACAAAATATACAATACAGAAAAACATCTTAAGTATAATATAAAATAATACAAAATATGCAATATAGACAAACATCTTGAGTGTACAATAAAATTATACAAAAATATACAATACAGACAAACAGCTCGAGTATACAATAAAATAATACAAAATATACAATACAGACAAATATCTAAAGCATACAATTTCTGTACTGTAGTACGTTAAACGTGTACACCTTTCAAGATATCGATATCGAATTTTCGATTTCGAGAAATTATTTTCCTTATGCATATAATAAAAATGCTCTTTAAATAGAAATTAAGAATTCAGTTCTTTGTGAACAAATTTCTTAAACTTTAAGAAACGCGTGCAAAACTACAGAATAATAAAAATATTCTTTCTCTTGGAAAACATTTATTCGTGTATAAAGTTTAAAAAGAAAATTCTAACGGTGCTTTCGGAAAAGAAATCTAAGTTAAATGATTTGAGCTAGCAGTGCCAACGCTTTCTCTCAAGTAAAAAAAGAAAACAAAAAGTAGCTCTACATCAGATTTACTTTCGTTAGAAGAATAACCTTAGAGTTTCTTAAAGCTGAACATGTTTTCCCATTCCTAAGGAGGTCGAATAAGTTGATTTAAATGCAACATTGTTAATCAAAGATAAGAAGAGATACAAATGGATTAAATGTACTATAAATGAACTGTATTTCTGGAGATAATTAAGTTAACGAGATGTTTAAAAAAAATAAAAATACAAAATTTAGCTTTAGAAATGGTCCTCTAATACATGATATATAAATGTATACATTTTCTGGGGAGTGAGCGATTTGGAATTCGATTGTATTATTTAAGTATCGGGCGCTTATTTAATTAATTATTAGTAATTTATTTATGTAGCGATAGCTTATTTACACTGCTCACAATTGAAATCGCAATACCATTAAGAAATTGAGATATCCTTATGAAATTTATAGAATGTAATTGTAACATGGAGATGTGCAAATAATCAAAAAATTATACCTGGAAAACGAAAGCATGGAACTTTATTGCCATTAGATTAATATATAATAGTCCTACCGCGAGAGGCTAAGCAGGGTTGAATACGGTGAGGCATCCCGCCAATAAAATGGCCAATGGTGTGATGAGTGATGGAATTCCACACAGCATGCAATTGGGCTAGTAACTGAACATGGTTTGCTGGAATTGGGAGTTCCTTATCCGGCGACTCATGATGTCCCAGATATGCTCAATTATCGACAAATCCGAATAATATGCTGGCGAAGGCAGAATACCAAAACCTTGCAAACTATTCATAGTTTTACCTTGCAGTACGTGACCCGGCATTATCCTGCTGGTAAAGCAGTTCAGACCTGGGTGACAGATGTGGCTGTACCACGGTTCTCGCAATGTCAAAGCCGCATTGTTGTGCCTTGATACTGTCAGAAACAGAAACCAAACTTATCCTCACTATAAGGGTAGAGAATAGCAGCATCTCAACTTTTCACTTGAACTCTTTAAAAATTAACACCGATGTTCTTTAAAAATTAATAGTTAATTAATGTTAATATAAAGTGCACGTTAAAAATAATTATTAATGTATACTTTTGGGTACCTATAGTTAAATCTTTTTTTTTCTTTTTATTCGCCAGCTTATGCAATAAGGATCCGGGAGGGCAAACTTTGGCGTTTTTTTATTTCAAACTATTTTTGTAGTATTTTAGGTTTAAGCATCTACACACAAATCGATTTTCTAACGAAAATATTATCATAGAGTTTCCTTCTTGACACCATCGGAAAGATAGAAGAACGTTCTTTCCAACAGTGTTCGAAGCGAGTCAGATCCCTCCATATTCAATTATGTAAAAGAAGATCGAGTTTTGCAATTTCATATTATCTGGCATTCCGAAAATTATTCTGAAGAACCAAGATTAACACAATTCTATAATATGGCTAAAAATTCCACATATATAATAGCATTATAACAAAAAGTGTTTTCAGTTTCATAAATAATTTAATTTTCTTCTATTTTTTATAGAGTTCGCATTAGTCATCGCAAAGCTTTTACACCGAAGTCCTGCATTTTCGACTGAGTCAACCTTCTACCTGTGGATTGTACTACACACGCCCTAGGAGTTTAAGCTACTCTTTCTTTCCTCATTTTATTATTTTTGTTTTAGAGAGAAGCTTTCGATTTAAGGCGTGCAATTTCAGGACCAAAGTTGTTTCGAATTGTGTATAGCGTGCGTGCTTATTTCTGAAATTGACAGTGGAAATCATTTTCATTCAAAACGGGTGATTTGAAATTGAGCGATATTATTTGCATTTGTATTATTTAAGTAGCGTTTGCTGATTTAGAATCCGGACAGCGGCGAGTAATTCGTTCTAGTTCATGAAATAAACTTGAAATGTAATTTGTAAAATGGGGTACATTAAAATACCAATATAATTTTTAACCACTGAATATATAATTTTATTTAAGTAAAATGGTAAGGTTTTGAAAACATATAGACAGGTTGTGCATTTGGAGTTGCAAAAGCAACATTAGGCGACTTATCAAACAATTTAACTACAGCAGCCTTCGGTTATTTAAATCATCGGTTAACTAAAATCCCCGTTTTTATGAATAAATTCACGGAAAACAGAACCTAATCACACTTTTACACAGAAAATCGGTGTTGATTTGAATCGATATGTTTATGTTTAGTGAATCATATGTTTTTGCTTGTCTCGAAAATATGCTATTCAGTGCTTGTTACTTTCCTTATATACATAATGTATAAGGAAAGTATTGTGACGGGGTCGAAAATTCGAATTCGAGTTTTCGACGGGAGAGCACGTTTCAAGCATCCCTGATCACGAATCAAAAATTTTTGAAGTGATGTCTGTGTGTGTGTATGTGTGTGTGTGTGTGTGTGTGTGTGTGTGTGTGTGTGTGTGTGTGAAAGTATGTGTGTGTGTGTGTGTGTCAGTGAGTCTGTGGAGACGATAACTGACGAACGAATGGACCGATTCGAACCAAATTTGGTACAAAAATCACAATCCGTAAACACTGGAAGCCTATTGCTTTTATATGCAATCGAATGATAAGAACCCCCCTAAATTTTCGAATCAAATTTTGAAAAAATCGTCAAAAAATGAAAACCACTAATAAAGTTACGCAAATAGACATTTCTTATGTAATTTTTCATTAGAAAACGATTGACATAAATTTTAGAACGCTAACATGAACCGTTCTCGAGATATTGTTCATTTTTAAAAAAAAAATTATCAAAAAGTCATATAAAAAAAAATTCCTATTGAGAAACATGTTCACTTTTCATATGTAATACCATGCGATAAATTGGGTTACATCATTCTCGTGGAACTAGCTCATTCCATTCATGAAAAAATATACTTTTAGTAATACTTTTGTGTTTGAACACCAATAGTCATTTATCTGCTGTAAGAATAACTTATTTCTTAGTGCATAACGCTTGGCGAGATTTTGGCGACGAATTTGGCGGAATGCCGCCAACTTGGCAACTTTTTGAAATGTTGCCAAATTAACGAAAATCTCGCCAAATGGATAAAAATGACGACTAATTGTCGAAAATTTAATATCTTGGAAAGAATATTAGTATCTACTATAAGAAAAACCTAATTTTTTTACTGTAAAAGTAGTAAATTAATTACATTATATAAGGAAAGTCATGTGTTGCCCACATCAGATTTTATTTTATTCATTGTTTTCACCCTGCAATTTGCATATAAGGATGTATATTGTTGTGGCAATAGACTATGCTACAAAGCCTAATGGAGGGTGATATATCGAAATCAATCAGCCTTCTAGATGCTTTTCACATGCTAGTAAATGTAAGAGAAATTGCTTCTCCTATAACAATATTCAAAGTCCTACAAAATATTCAGGATTTTACAAGCCGAACCAGTAACATCTGAAACAGAGAGCAACACGAAAAGAAGGCCCATACAATGACAAGGATCGCCATGAAGAATTTAAAATCGATGCAAACAAATGCATCGGCATCAGCTCAAGAAAAGTGAAGAATATATTGTTTAATCAATCCAGAAATGAAAAGACAAAACTGAAGAAACAAGTCAGAATCAAGTGGACAATATCGTATCCCCGCCACTAACAGTTTGCAAATCTGGCTAGGCTCATTATATTAATAAAATTATATTAAAACAGTGAAGAGTACTGATGATACTCTGAAATCATAGGTTTACATTCGGGAGAGAAAAATGGGTTCAAATCCGTGGATTACTAACGATTTTATTTCAAACACTAATAAACGTAAACAGGGACAATATACAGCAAATAGATCGATAAATATCTTATAAGATCCCTAAACACATTTCAGATATATTGAAACAGCTAAAAAATGATTAAATACTATTTCAACAAAATAGCTGATACTGTTTTCAAAATACTGTTGAATATCACAATTCAATTTAGCTTGTATCACATCAACTCTCTCAAACTGAACGGGGATTTACTTGTATACCCTCCACAGAAAATTGATAGAAAATTCTCGTATCTTCGAAACCAGTCGATATTTTGGAAATTTCTAGTAGATTTGGAAACTCACCAAAACTCACGAAGTCGGTTATATTTCGCCAAATCTGGCAACAATGCCTCGACACGTTAAAATATAGCAGCGACACCTTTGCGTTATAACAATAGTTGTTTGTATAGATTGTTTTACTTATAGATAAAAAGAGGACAAAACACAGTGAAGCATTATATATATTTGTAATAACGTTCTATCCTTAAGACTGCACGTCCCGGTCAGATACAGCCCATTGCCGTTCAGAATATGGAGCTTATATGTCGATATGAACACATTGTGGCTTTTTTGAAGACTGTTTCTGAATTTTATAAATAACAGTGTTTATCAATTTCATTATGACATACGGTCCTTCCCAGTTGGGCTGTAGTTTCGCCGAAAATCTTGGTTGTCGTCAAATGTTGAACAGTTATACTTTGTCGTCTTCGTGGAATTGCCTTCAATTAGCTTTGACATCCTATCGGGTCTTCAATCTATAGGTAATGATGCTAATCTTTTCACGAGCCGTTGATCTTTCATAAGGAGATGAAGGACCATCACATGGTTGTCCAAATATCAGATCGCACGGCAGTCGAAAATCCTGGCCAAACATCATTTTCGTTCAAGAGTACCCGGCCGTTTCGTGGACAACACTTATGTAAACCAGCAGTAACAATGTTATAGGACGTCCCCAATCTTGCTGGTTTTTAGTTAGGAATATTGAGATGCGATTAATTATCATTCTGTATAAGAATTTACCTTAGTCCCACTACGTCAGTATATTCAGACGGAACGGCTCTGGTTTGAGGACCTTTAAAGTCCTGATTAGTGGCATCGCCAATTGGAAGGAGTTATATCCAGTGATGTAGTCTTACCATGGCGCACCAGGATGACGTACCTGTACTTTTATATAACAAGGTCGCCCTGTCTCACAAAGTTACTGTAAATATATATATATTTTTTTTAATTTGCTTTATTTAGCATTACTTTAGCATTTGCTTTATTTAGCATGCTACAGCACTGTATTTGGCTTGTCAACAGAGGGCACATAATAATAAAAAAAAATCTGATGTGGGCAGCACATGACTTTCCTTATATAATGCAATGAATTTACTACTTTTACAGTAAAAAAAATAGATCATTCTTATAGTAGATACTTATATTCTTTCCAAGATATTGAATTTTCTTCAATTAGTTGTCATTTCCATTGATTTAGAGCCATTTTTATCCATTTGGCGAGATTTTCGTTAATTCGGCAACAATGAAGAATGTCGCCAAATTGCCGACATTCCGTCAAATTCGTCGCCAAAATCTCGCTAAGCGTTATGGACGGAGAAATAAGTTATTCTTATAGTAGATAAATAACTATTGGCGTTCAAATACAAAATTATTACTCAAAGTATCTGTTTTCCTGAATGGAACGAGCTAGTTCCACGACAATGATGTCACCAAATTTATCGCATGGTATTACATATGAAAAGTGAACATGTTTCTCAATAGGAAATATTTTTATTTTATTTTATATGACTTTTTAATAATTTTTTTTTAAAATGTGCAATATCTCGAGAGCGGTTCATGTTAGCATTCTACAATTTATGTCAATAGTTTTCTAATGAAAAATTACATAAGAAATGTCTATTTGGGTAACTTTATTAGCAGTTTTAATTTTTTGACGTTTTTTCAAAATTTCACTTGAAAGTTTAGGGGTGTTCTGAACATTCGATTGCGTATACAAACAATAGGCTTCCAGTGTTTACGGATTATGATTTTTATACCAAATTTCGTTCAAATCGGTTCATTCGTTCGTCAGTTATCGTCTCCACAGACTCACTGACACACACACACACATACACACACACACACGCGGACACACACACACACACACTCACGCGCGCGCGCGGGCACACACACACACACACATCACCTCAAAAATGTTTGATTCGTGATCAAGGATGCTTGAAACGTTTTCTTCCGTCTAAAACTCGAATTCGAATTTTCGACCCCGTCACAATACTTTCCTTATACATTATGTATATAAGAAAAGTAATAATAACACGAGTGGCACTATAGTATGTGATTGGCGCTTGTCTGTCACTAGCACTTTTGCAATCTTCTTTGCACTATATTCAAAATAATAATAAGAAGAAGAATAAACATAAAATTATCAACTAAAACACTACCATAATGTGTAGCTTAACGTATTCACTTCTCGTATTCTTTCACTTCTATATCAATGTGATGCTGTTTGCAAAGTGCTCCAGCGCTTTATTTTACGGTTATTTGTTTTACTACTGATTACAACCCTCAGCAGGAACCCATCGAACTCACTAAATTTCGATCACATGACATTTAGAAAAATGGAAAATAAAATATTTCGCTACCCATCCCTCACCCACCCCAGAAAGTTTTATCCTTTCCTCTAGGCTTCACATAAATATATTCCTACTGGGAGCCAGATAGTCCGACCCTCTTTACGAAATTGATCATGATAACGGTTTTAATACCAAAATAATTGCTTAGGATAAAATTTGAATTTATTTCATTGATAGATTCACTCTATTTGAAATGTAGAGTGTTGATATTTTTTCAATTCCTCTGTCTGGTGGTGACATCTTTTAGCAAAATATTCAAATAAAAGGTTCTTACATTAAGATATTTTTATTTTCAATTTTCTGCAAAATAGTTTTTTTTGTTGTTGTTATCAACTCAGACGGAAGCGATTATACACAAATTTTAATAGTTTTGAAATTTGTAGTAAAACGGAGTTGGTAATTTTCTCTTTTGAAGCTAATTGCTAAGTTTGAATCGGTAAATTGAATTTTCGATTTAGTCGAATTGTTCCCATTTTCCTCCAGCTTCTCTCTATGTATTACGTTGTATGAAAAATATTATGTTATGTTCTTTGTTTCTTGTTTTTCAACAATTGTCTCTTATTACAGAACATTCTTCTTCAGGATAAATAAGATAGAGCACCAGTACCAATGAAGGCAATATTGAGTCTATCAGATGCGATACAAGATATACGCATTGGGTATATTATTCAAAGTTTCTATACATTTATAAATATTCAATAAAATAAGTAAGTAACTATAATAAATAATAAAACTTTTTATATTTAATTTTATATAAGAACGCAGATGAAATTCTTTCGACTATGTCACGAGAATTTTTTTATCGTATTAGATTTTTCCAGCTCATTTTTATGTGATCCTTCACTTGAGGAATTCATCTTCTTGTACGTATAGAAAATGTCGTTTGTATTTAACTGTTGTATTAAATGTCCCTTCAAATTTATACAACAAGCTTCCGCTAATAAATTTACTGGATATATATAAAACAAGATATTTTGAGAAATAATCACTTCAAGTAAAATGAAATCATTCTATTAAAACGTGAAAATTAATTATTACATTTTAAGGTTCTTCAATTAGATTCATTAACTAAATTTATGATATTTTCTAAATAAACATATGTTAGTCCTAAACATTTTTAAATACAGGTAAATCAAAAATACATTTCTATTTTAATTTCGATAATCTAAATTTCATAATTTATTACTGTAGATTAATTATATATTTAAATGCGCTAAGAATCTTTAATAATTTTAAGGAAGAAATATATTTTCTCACTGCTCAGTAGAGAAATAGTTACATGGATTATTCCTAGATGGAGCCAGTACTGCAATATTGTGGGGCTGTATTGGTAAATCGGAATGAAGGTTACTTAAAAATAATTATTTCAGCTCCTCTAATAAATATTTTTAGAAATGTAATTTACAAAAACGCAAAATTACATTCAATTCAAACATCTAGAATTATATCTCATGTTTTACTATCTGTATAGCTTATCAAATAGCTGGAAAAATAAGCATAATATAAATTGAAAATACACATCGCCGATAAACAACCTCTCTTTCATTCTCCCAATTTCAGCATATGCAACCCTTTAATTAATTTGTTTTCTAATAATTTCAAAATACAGTCTTAATATGCGAGAAAGCGAAAACTGGCTAGAGTGTGTATTTACTATTATTCTTCAACCAACCACTTAGTGAACACTAGAGTTACCAAGGAGGGAGAGTCATAACTTCTCCCCTAAATCCATTAGCGTTAGCAAAAGTTATATATGGCGAAAAGGGAAACAAACAATTTCTTTAACAACTTCGCCCCCCCTCGCCCTTCAAAGAGTCCCAAATATGGCGATACTACTTGATACTTAATATGATTAAGTTATAATAATTAGTTCAGTTCAAATAGAGTGATGAAGATTAGGCGGGAATTTTACTAGTAAAATTAAAATTGTTTAGATTTATAAATACATTTTTAAAATACACTCACGTACAATGAAAGTTGCGCACAAAGAAGAAAACATGGTACAATCGCGAAATGATGTAAATAGCTAGAGAGCGAATTGGTATTCAAATGATCCCAGTCTGGTGTTATTGCGCATGGCCGTACGCCTATGAGTGGCGCTGCAAGAATAAGCCACCGGACTTATAAACCGGCATGTAGTCGACGCCCCTTCAATGCGAGAAGCTTCGACTGACGTAAGCATGAGTACGGATTGAAAATAATGGTTGGTAGATGCCAGAAACGTCAATATACGCAACTGACGGACTTCGAGAGACGCCTGATAATCTGACTGAAAACCGCAGGGTGGTCAGCGCGCCGGACAGCCCGTCACGTGGATCGTTCCGACTATACCGTCTGACGGTGTTCGCAGCACTGGTCACGGGACGCCACCTAGACATGGAATACCGCCTCTGGTCGTACCAGACATACCACGAGTAGAGAGAATCGAATAATCGTGCGGCAGGAACGTATAGAGACAACGGTGACCCGATCCGCGATACAGGCACACGTAGCGGCTCCTGTGTGCCCACGAACCGTATCCAGATGTCTGAAGGAAGCAAATCTGCGATCTCAGCACCCCTTACGTCTGCTGTCGTAAACACGGCAACATCGGCGGCTGTGGTTGCAGTGGTGTCGGGCCAGAGCAACGTGGAACGCCACATATTGGCGATGTGTGGTGTTTCGCGATAAGTGCCGCTTCGTTTTGGAGACCAATGATCAGCGTGTCCAGGTGTGGAGGTACCCTGCACAACGCCACAATTCCAACCTCGTTATCAAACGCCACACCAGCCCCACTGCAGGCATCATGGGTTGGGGAGCCATAGCCTACAACAGCCGACTCTCTCTAGTAGTGGTACCTGGAAGATTGACGGACCAGCTGTACTTGGATGAGATTCTACGGCCCCATGTGCTGCCATTCGTTGCTGGGATTCTAGGTGCTCAATTCCAGCAGGATAATGCCCGGCCGCACACAGCTCGCCCAGGCCTGCCTGAGTCATGTCCAGACACTTCCATGATCCGCCCGCTCCCCAGACATGTCCCCTATCCAGTATGTGTGGGACCAGTTGAAATAGCAGGTACCTCGTTGCCACAATCTTCTGGATTTGGAACATAACGTTCAACAGGTGTGGACTCGTCTGTCCGCAGGATAGCATCAGACGTCTGTTCGACACCATGCCGGACCGTTTTGCTGCATGCGTCTCAGCACGAGGCGGTGCGATACGCTATTGAGAATGACTGGACAGTGTACCACAGCACCCTCTGTACGTGTTCTACTGCCGTGTTTTTGTGATCATGTATATTATTAATCTGTATAACTCCATCAATAAAATTTCTGGTCCATCCAATGCTTCCTTCTTGGTGCGCAAATTTCATTGTCTGTGAGTGTATATTTTTCTCACTAGTAAGCCCATATAGTAGTCTGAGAAGAATGTTATTTATGTGAAGAACTTATTCTATTTCTTATCAGCATGGAATAGACGATGATTTGACCACCGAGTACAAAACTCTTTAAAGGAATTCTTATTTAACAAAGGCAATCTTATACATTTAACAAAGTATTAATAAATAAATAGAAGATTGAAAATATAAAACAAGTCAAGAGTAGTATTCAAGATCTACATCAAAACTTGCTTGAGCTAGATGCTAGAGCATCCGATTTGGAGCAAAGAGAGACCAGTGCTTGAAGCTGCCCAATGGACGCCCTAGTAAGTTGATCAGCCAGAGGATAGGGTCAAAGGTGTAATCTCACCCCACCCACCCCCAACATGGGCGCACGTATATTTTTTGAACAACAATTGTCGAATTTCTCTGATAATGTGTGTTTGAAGATGACTTCCTTTGTCCAAACAAAGACAAAAACGTTCCACTATAATATGTAGGATTGCATACTCAGTGGTGTCAACAGACATAAGGCTTTTCTTCTCATAGTACAGAGCTCGCCTCATGAC
Source organism: Amaurobius ferox (assembly GCA_951213105.1). NCBI lineage: Eukaryota > Metazoa > Arthropoda > Arachnida > Araneae > Amaurobiidae > Amaurobius > Amaurobius ferox. The sequence continues at coordinate 58,748,028 of OX578140.1, forward strand.
CTCGCCTTCTCATAGCACAGAGATCGAGTAAAAGTGAAATTACAAAATCTGATCCGACCCTAATGATTCTTCTCTAGCGTCCACTGCTGTTCCCTCTGGACGATGAGCATAAAATTTATCAGCGCTTAATTTGACAAAAATTTATAGCAAAAATTACAATTAACAGAAGATTATATTGCTCACCTTTTCGCATGATTTTAAAGTTTCAGTAATACCGGTATATATAATTGTAAACACTTTAACATGTAAATAAAATTATGTATTTAAACCAGAAAATAATTGTTTCATATATGTATTAGATATGTACGACTGCTTTATTAGAGAGTTTACGTGTTAACTTTTAACGGTTCACATGTAAAAGAATATGATGAGTAGATTTTGGGTTCAACCCCTTGCGTAGACAATAGATCAATAGATTTGGTGATAATGTTCATTGTTAATGCAATTCTATAATGTCATTTCTACAGATTGGCTGTCCCCGCAATTGGACCCCCCTGTCAATTCCTCCACGGAGTTTGTGAGTTCGAAATTTAATGTCCTAAAGATTTTACAACAAAATTTCTTATAGCAAGAAAAAATATTACTAAATATATTGTAAAATCTTATATGTTGATGTGTTTTGGTATATTAATGTCCTTCCGATTTACAGTTTTTATTGATTCCCAAATAATTTTTAAAATATGACTTATGTTACTTTTGAAATGCCCGATTCAATTTCAGAATTCCTTCTATATGTTCATTTCCCCATTTTGTCTTATTTCAATTGAGACAAAAATGGGACTTAATCTAACTTAAAGCATCAAACCATTATTCAGAATCAAAATTTATACTATATTTAGACTAAGTTTAGTATTTTTTTCCCATAAAATATTTTTGGCAGTTGTCAAAAGCATTTTGGATCCTGTACCGATATATCCATTTCAAAAGATTCTCAGTTATTTCTCATTAAGAAGTTGAATATTGACTATGCTTTTAAGAGTATAGTTTGATAACCCAAAAGTAATAATGTCATGTGACGTCTTTTAATGCGCATTTTATATGGTCTAACAGTATATGCAAACACGAATTTGTGTGATGGGTTCAAAATTCCAAGTCTCAGATTTTGGACGATCAAAGTATTTTGAATGCCCCTGAATACGAATCAACAATATTTTCATTATCTGTCCAAGTTATCAATGGACAAATTAGCATATCGAATAAAATGTTGTACGTTTTACAGAAATAATGGAGATTCGAGGACAATTGATTTTCGGAAAGGACCAGTCAAAGGAAGGTTCTAAATTTTTCAGGAATTTTTGAAAATTAAAAAAGTGTTACTATATGAAAATTACATTTTCAAATGTTACAAAGTAAGTCATTTTACATGTGATTTTTAATTCAAAAATAAATATTATTATTTATCGGTTTCGAAGACGTCTTGATATCGAGATATTTTACGGGCTTCATCTAAAATCGAGAATAAGATGTGGGCAGAACTCTTCCTCTGCAGGCTTATATTCACGTTCCCTTTTTTTTTCATCAATAATGCATTAACTTGAGTTTAACTGCACAAAATAACACCCATAATTATTTTAAATTACACAGAATTTGCACTTTTAATTCAGTTTTCGTTTTTATTTGGGTAACTGGACTTATTTTCAAAGGTGGCATAGCGAAAAAGCGGAAAAACTAAAATATATCGAGAACGACTAGTCCTAGTGTAGTGGGGTTGCTCTTATTCTTTCCATCGTCGAAATACTACGCATAAAACAAGCATGTATTTGATATATTTAAGCATATGTAGTCTTTTACTTTAGATTTTGACGATCTTTCCGGGCCATTTCGCAAAAAAATGAGGTAATTAACCTTTTGCTTACGGGTGGGACAGGGTCTGTCCCAAACGAAGAACCTCTCAAAAGACATCTGTTTCGCACCCCCTATCCTAAACAGTTCGATCCCCCTTTGCAATCAATGGACGCGAAGGTCTGCAAAGGGGAATCGAACTGTTTGGAATAGGGTATGTCAAATACTTGTCTTTTTGAGATGTTCTTCGTTTGGGAATGACGCTGTCCCACCCGTAAGCAAACGATTTATTTCATAATCATACCAAAATCTAATCAGCACCAGGGTAATCCACAAGTGATTTAGTTACCAAATTCTGTAAAAGTTGGTCTATTAATTTTCAGCTAGATTGGATGCAGGCAATTTTTCCAGGCCATTTTGCAAAAAATAACAAAAAAAAAAGGCAGGTTCTTTTATCCCGAATCGTACCAAAATCTAATCAGCACCAGGGTCACCCACAAGGGACTTACCTACTATATTTTATGAAATTAGGTCGATTAGTTTTTTGTTAGTGTGGATACACACATTGCACAGACCGACAAACACACACACACATACATACAGACGTCATGCTAAAAATGGTTTATTCGTATTCTAGATGTGTCAAAAGGTATAGATCCGTCGAAAAATCGAGTTGTGATTTTCTACATGATTCCAATACTTCCCCCATGCATTACCATGTATTGCAGGGAAAGTGAAAAAAATAACAAAAAATTAGCACTATTATCAAAGGAGTGGATACTTTGTAAGTACTGTTAACATAAAAAGAATGAAAAATATTTTAATTACTAGAAAACATTTATAAACATTGCCTATAAAAATTTATTGCACATTAACACTGATATAACCTTCCATATCAATGTAATTACAAAGATTTAACACCAGAACACGAGACAATCTTTGGAGTGAAGACTTTGTAAGTACCGTTAACATAAAAAGAATGAAAAATATTTTAATTACTAGAAAACACTCTTATAAACACTGCATATAAACATTAATTTCATATACAGACTGACATAAAATTTTGTATCAATGTAATTACAATGATTTAACAGCAAAGCACGAGACAATATTTGGAAATATTTTGTTGAAATATACGGAATAAGTATTACGGGTGAACGATTGTGCACACATAATGCAAAATGTCCGTAACTAGAAAGAAAACGTCGTAACATCGGGGTGTAGTTGCAATGTAAAAAAAATTGTATTTAAGTTTGAGTGTTGTAAAGAAGCTTGCTTCCGCAATCGCAAATTGAATCCATGATCCTCGAACTGGTCAGGCGCCAGTTCTGGTCATGCGTCCAGTTTCTGGTCAGGCGTCCAGAAGAAACTGGTCAGGCGTCCAGTTTCTTCCATTTACATTTGAGCTGCTATGACGAAACTGCTAATTGAGCTGCTAAACTGACGAAATTGATTCTGCATTCTCCACTCTCTAATGTCAGATTGGTGTGCTACTGAAAATCTCACTGACCGCCTACTGCTATTTCTATCTCAGGTTAGCCACCTGGTGCTATTTTTATCCTCCAGGTTAGCTTTCTACGTGGTCGTTATCCTCTTGGTTTGAGGTAATCAATTAAAATACCAGATTGATTACCCCAAATCGAGATATTGAGGTAATTCGCTTAATATACCAGAGTCTGCAAACCCAGACCGAGGGCCCTAATCGAGAAGTTTATAAGGCATAAATCCTCGGTCGGGAAGAGAAAAAGTCCCCCAGCACTAAGTAGGCCAACGGGCCACTCGACCCCGCCTGACAGAGGAAACCACCGACGCCCCCAGGCAGTGAGTACACCACCCAGAACACCAAGGAGACAGCAGACCAAACGCCCCGCCGAACGAGGCCAAGCGTCACAAGTCACGGAGAAGAGCGCCGACCAAGGCGACCGAAACACCCACCCAGCAAGCCAGAGCAACAGAACACAAACCAGACAACACGCGTCACCACAGAACGGTAATGCCCCCATGCCCACAGAACATTTATTAAGCTTCAAAACATTACAAAAGTAAGGTCAACAGACCAAAATTGCTCAACACTGCCCAACAACAAATACCATACAATCCGAATACAACTCGTTTCTTTTATATACAAGTAGTACTTAACAATCCGATATATGTATAATCATTATTATACAAACATCTCTATACAAGCATTAGTAAGCGAAACATGCATATACATGCAAAATTTATATACAGACATTCTCCTAAAAAATAATATACCAGAGTCGACTGAATCCGTGTTAGTCGTAGTAAGGCCACTGTCAGACCTACGACGTCCTCGCACTAACCTACAGGGGTGATTTGATCGGGCGCCATTGTAAAGAACCTTTCTTCCCCATTCGGGAGTCAAACCTGGATCCTCCACGGTAGCCGAAGCTCTACCACTGAGTTACTACGACGAAATTGCAAGTTCTTATTGTCAAACTGAACTTTGCAGTGTACGTAAATTGAAGGTACGTGTGTCGAGGATACGTAAGTCGATGTAAGTATGTAAGTATGTAAGCATGTATAGTACGTAAGTATGTAAGACCTGGATATGATTGTATTTCTATTTATTTAAAATGTTTAACGATTTTCGTAAGACAATGTTCGAAACAATGTGTGCATACACATGTTCAGTTCACTCAGAATACCAATACTGACTTTCTACATATATGTAATGGAAGCAAATTTTCTTCGGTTATCTAAGTGTGTACGACAAATTTCGTGCCCAGAGGTGCGGAAACCGACGCACATACATCTTTTAAAAAACTTTTGATTCGCATTCAGTGCTGCACGAAACGCGCCAATTTTTTAAAAATTGGAAGGCCGTAATATTTACTCTATCACGATAACTTATTACTTTCCTTATATACATAATGTATAAGGAAAGTATTGTGACGGGGTCGAAAATTCGAATTCGAGTTTTCGACGGGAGAGCACATTTCAAGCATCCCTGATTACGAATCAAACATTTTTGAAGTGATGTCTGTGTGTGTGTGTGTATGTGTGTGTATGTATGTGTGTGTGTGTATATGTGTGTGTGTGTGTGTGTCAGTGAGTCTGTGGAGACGATAACTGACGAACGAATGGACCGATTCAAACCAAATTTGGTACAAAAATCACAATCCGTAAACACTGGAAGCATATTGTTTCTATACGCGATCGAATGTTCAGAAGCCCCTTAAATTTTCGAATGAAATTTTGAAAAAATCGTCAAACAATCAAACCCACTAATAAAGTTACGCAAATAGACATTTCTTATGTAATTTTTCATTAGAAAACGATTGACATAAATTTTTGAACGCTAACATGAACCGTTCTCGAGATATTGCACATTTCTAAAAAAAATTATCAAAAACTCATATAAAAAAATAAAAAAAAATATTTCCTATTGAGAAACATGTTCACGTTTCATATGTAATACCATGCGATAAATTGGATGACATCATTCTCGTGGATCTAGCTCGTTCCATTCATGAAAAAATATACTTTGAGTAATACTTCTGTATTTGAACGCCAGTAGTCATTTATCTACTGTAAGAATAACTTATGTCTTTGTCCATAACGCTTGGCGAGATTTTGGCTACGAATTTGTCGGAATGTCGCCAACTTGGGGACTTTTTGAAATGTTGCTAAATTAACGAAAATCTCGCCAAATGGATAAAAATGACGATAAATCAATGAAAATGACGACTAATTGTGGAAAATTCAATATCTTGGAAAGAATATTAGTATCTACTACAAGAAAAACCTATTTATTTTACTGTAAAAGTAGTAAAGTCATTACATTATGTAAGGAAAGTCATGTGTTGCCCACATCAGATTTTTTTTACATAGAAACTGAAACATATGCATATGTATAGGTCGTTTATATGTGATGCCCCCCCTCCCCCACACACACCCTAGTTATGGAATAAGGAGAATGTTTTGTCCTCTTCAACTACTGAACACAAACATAGGTGGCGCCAGGATATTATTAGGGGTGCTTCAACACCCCTATTACAAATTTGCTCAAACACTCCTTTTTACTTAGCAATTGCCCCTTATTCTTACAGTTTTCCCTCTCTCTTTCTCTCTTTTTAAAGTCGTTATTTTATTTATTTGTTACAGATTCACAAAGCTGAGATGAGATTTTTTAGGGTTTCTGTGTAGACCCAGTTCCAAATGACTGTACATGCGCAAGACTTCAATAAATAAATCTGTCGTGAGTTCGCGGCTATCGCGCAAGGATACAGTTACAAGATTAGTTTCGTATCGAGTTCAGCAGAACATTGTCAATATTTCATTGGGGTCTATGCTAGAATGTTCATAGTTTTCAAATTTCTTTTTATTCAGTATTTTTTTACGTTTTGAGACCCTGGCTATATCATGCATAAACCGGTGGACAAATTATAATGAATTAAAGTTCCACAAGTAAACGTTTTGTTATTACTTTCCTTATATACATAATGTATAAGGAAAGTATTGTAACAGGGTCGAAAATTCGAATTCGAATTTTCGACGGGAGAGAAGTTTTCAAGCATCCCTGATCACGAACAAAACATTTTTGAGGTGTTGCCTGTGTGTGTGTGTGTGCGTGTGTATGTGTGTATGTGTGTGTGTGTGTGTGTGTGTGTGTGTGTGTGTCTGTGGAAACGATAGCTCACGAACGAATGAATCGATTCGAATGAAATTTGGTACAAAAATCACAATCCGTGAATACTGGAATCCTATTGTTTTTAAACGTAATCGAATGTTCAGAACCCCCTAAATTTTTGAGTGAAATTTTGAAAAAATCATCAAAAAATCAAAACCTTTAATAAATTTACGCAAATAGACATTTCTTATGTAATTTAGCCTTAGAAAACGATTGACATAAACTTTAGAACGCTAGCCTGAACCGTTTGCGAGGTATTACACATTTTTCAAATAATTTTATCGAAAAATCCCATAAATTAAAAAAAATATTAACTGTTAAGAAGCATGTTCACTTTTCATATGTAATATCATGCAATAAATTTAGTGACATCATTCTTGTGGATCTAGCTCATTCCATTCATGAGAAAAGACACTTTGATACTTTTGCATTTGAACGCCAATAGTCATTTATCTGCTGTAAGAATAACTTATTTCTCCATCCATAACGTTTGGCGAGATTTTGGCGACGAATTTGGCTTAATGTCGCCAACTTGGCGATTTTTGAAATGTTGCCAAAATAACGAAAACTCGCCAAATGGATAAAAATGACGCTAAATCAATGAAAATGACAACTAATTATCGAAAATCCAATATCTGGGAAAGAATATAAGTACCTACTATAAGAAACACCTATTTTTTTACTGTAAAGGCAGTAAATAGCATTATATAAGGAAAGTTATGTGTTGCCCTCATCATAATTTTTTTAAACTATACATGTTTCGAATGAGTACTCCTAATTTTGAGCACCAAATGCATAGCACCTCCAATTATGAAAACCTGGTCCTGCCTATGAGCATAAGACTCTGGACTTAAAGTTTTATGGATACAACGCCAAATGGCAAGCCAGGGATATGTCTTTCGATGCCTACCTGCGACATACATTTTTAATAACGGTAATCAAGTTTTTAAAATCTTCTAAATCGATTTGCACGTACCGACTTAAGCCTACATCTGATTGAATGCATTTGCACTGTAGCGGTTTTTATTTTCGATATCTAGCATAACACATATATTGTCCACAGAATACTTTATATTCGCTTTAGAAAATGTATCTGCCGAATGCCAAACATTTGGAACGCTGCTTCCCTTTTGTTTCAGGGCACGAGGGTGAAATACGTATAAATTATTTTGAAATTCAAAAACGTAGAATATAAATCGGAATATTATCCAAAGTTATACATAAGAGACGTTTAGTGCCTGGTGCGTGAAATACAGTTTTATATTTTAAAGGGTTTTCGGCCGTTTAAACGTAGGTTTTTTTTATTGAATGAATTATTTGCTGCCTTTAGTCTTTTGTGCTTGGATATTGTAGAGAATTGTTTCTATTTCCCGCGTTACATTTTTTTTTCTAAAGAAATTTTATTTTTCGATTATTGCTTCTAATTAGGAATTTATGAAGTTTAATATTCGGTCTGTGGAATACCAGCTTATTACTTTCCTTATATACAACAATGTATGAGGAAAGTATTATGACGGGGTCGAAAATTCGAATTAGTTTTCGACGGGAGAGCACGTTTCAAGCATCCCTGATCACGAATCAAACATTTTTGAGGTGATGTCATTGTGTGTGTGTGTGCGAAAGTATGTGTGTGTGTGTGTGTGTGTGTGTGTGTGAAAGTATATATATATATGTGTGTGTGTGTGTGTCAGTGAACCTGTGGAAACGATAACTGACGAACAAATGGACCGATTTGAACGGTATTTGGTACAAAAATCACAATCCGTGAGTACTGGAAGCCTATTGTTTTTAAACGTAATCGAATGTTCAGAACTTCCCCTAAATTGTCGAGTGAAATTTTGAAAAAATCTTCAAAAAATCAAAATATTTAATAAAGTTACGCAAACAAACATTTCTAATGTAATTTTTCCTTAGAAAACGATTGACATAAATTTTAGAACGCTAACATGACCCGTTCTGGAGATGTTGCACATTTTTCAAAAAAAAATATCAAAAAATCATATAAAATAAAAAAATATATTTCCTATTGAGAAACATGTTCACTTTTCATATGTAACACCATGCGATATATTTGGTGATATCCTTCTCGTGGATCTAGCTCGTTCCATTCATGAAAAAATATACTTTGAGCAATACTTTTGCATTTGAACGCCAATAGTCATTTATCTGGTATAAAAATAACTTATTTCTCTGTCTATAACTCTTGGCGAAATTTTGACGACGAATTTGGTGGAATGTCAACAACTTGGCGACTTTTATAAATGTTGCTAAATTAACGAAAAACTCGCCAAATGGTTAAAAAGGACGCGAAATCAATGAAAATAACGACTAACTGACTAAAATTCAATATCTTAGAAATAATATAAATATCTACTATAAAAATAATCCATTTTTTTACTGTAAAAGTAGTAAATTCATTGCATTATATAAGGAAAGTCAGTGCTGTCCACATCATATTTTTTTTATAAGTGGTTGCAAGTGATTGGTAATTTAAGCAGTTTTGTGTTCACTGTGCATGTCTGTAGAATACCAAGTTGCTGTAGGTACATGATCGCTTTTAATTAGTAATTTATGAGGTTTTGTATTCAATTTTCGTAATTGCGGAATACCAACTTGCTGTAGGTAAGTGATTGATTTTATTTAGTATTTATATGAGGTTATGTATTCAATGTGCATAAATGCGAAATGTCAACTTGCTGTAGGTAAGTGGTCGCCTCTAATTAGTAATTTACGATACTTTGTATTCAATTTGTTTAATTGTAGCGTACTATTTTCTGTAGGTAAGTGATCGTTTCTAATTAGAAATATGCGGGGTCTTATATTCAATTTGTATAATTGCGAAACACCAACTTGCTATAGGTCTTGCGATCGCCCCTAATTAGTAATTTCTGAGGCTTTGTATTCAATTAGTATAATTGCGGAATACCAAATTGCTGTAGTATACGATCATTTCTAATTCATAATTTATGATGATTTATATTCAATTTCCAAAATTTCGGAATACCAACTTGTTGTAGGTGAGGGAGCTCTTATAATTAGTTATTTATGATGTTTCACATTTTATGTGTATAATTGAGATATACCAACTTGCTATAGGTATATAATCGCCTATAAATAGTAATTTAAGAGGCTGTGTATGCAATTAGTATAATTGTGGAGGTATGTGATTCTAAATAGTAATTTACGATACTTTGTATTCAATTTGTTTAATTGTAGCGTACTATTTTCTGTAGGTAAGTGATCGTTTCTAATTAGAAATATGCGGGGTCTTATATTCAATTTGTATAATTGCGAAACACCAACTTGCTATAGGTCTTGCGATCGCCCCTAATTAGTAATTTATGAGGCTTTGTATTCAATTAGTATAATTGCGGAATACCAAATTGCTGTAGTATACGATCATTTCTAATTCATAATTTATGATGATTTATATTCAATTTCCAAAATTTCGGAATACCAACTTGTTGTAGGTGAGGGAGCTCTTATAATTAGTTATTTATGATGTTTCACATTTTATGTGTATAATTGAGATATACCAACTTGCTATAGGTATATAATCGCCTTTAAATAGTAATTTAAGAGGCTGTGTATGCAATTAGTATAATTGTGGAGGTATGTGATTCTAATTAGTAATTTACGATACTTTGTATTCAATTTGTTTAATTTTAGCGTACTATTTTCTGTAGGTAAGTGATCGTTTCTAATTAGAAATATGCGGGGTTTTATATTCAATTTGTATAATTGCGAAACACCAACTTGCTATAGGTCTTGCGATCGCCCCTAATTAGTAATTTCTGAGGCTTTGTATTCAATTAGTATAATTGCGGAATACCAAATTGCTGTAGTATACGATCATTTCTAATTCATAATTTATGATGATTTATATTCAATTTCCAAAATTTCGGAATACCAACTTGTTGTAGGTGAGGGAGCTCTTATAATTAGTTATTTATGATGTTTCACATTTTATGTGTATAATTGAGATATACCAACTTGCTATAGGTATATAATCGCCTTTAAATAGTAATTTAAGAGGCTGTGTATGCAATTAGTATAATTGTGGAGGTATGTGATTCTAATTAGTAATTTACGATACTTTGTATTCAATTTGTTTAATTTTAGCGTACTATTTTCTGTAGGTAAGTGATCGTTTCTAATTAGAAATATGCGGGGTTTTATATTCAATTTGTATAATTGCGAAACACCAACTTGCTATAGGTCTTGCGATCGCCCCTAATTAGTAATTTCTGAGGCTTTGTATTCAATTAGTATAATTGCGGAATACCAAATTGCTGTAGTATACGATCATTTCTAATTCATAATTTATGATGATTTATATTCAATTTCCAAAATTTCGGAATACCAACTTGTTGTAGGTGAGGGAGCTCTTATAATTAGTTATTTATGATGTTTCACATTTTATGTGTATAATTGAGATATACCAACTTGCTATAGGTATATAATCGCCTTTAAATAGTAATTTAAGAGGCTGTGTATGCAATTAGTATAATTGTGGAGGTATGTGATTCTAATTAGTAATTTACGATACTTTGTATTCAATTTGTTTAATTTTAGCGTACAATTTTCTGTAGGTAAGTGATCGTTTCTAATTAGAAATATGCGGGGTTTTATATTCAATTTGTATAATTGCGAAACACCAACTTGCTATAGGTCTTGCGATCGCCCCTAATTAGTAATTTCTGAGGCTTTGTATTCAATTAGTATAATTGCGGAATACCAAATTGCTGTAGTATACGATCATTTCTAATTCATAATTTATGATGATTTATATTCAATTTCCAAAATTTCGGAATACCAACTTGTTGTAGGTGAGGGAGCTCTTATAATTAGTTATTTATGATGTTTCACATTTTATGTGTATAATTGAGATATACCAACTTGCTATAGGTATATAATCGCCTTTAAATAGTAATTTAAGAGGATGTGTATGCAAATAGTATAATTGTGGAGGTATGTGATTCCAATTAGTAATTTACGATACTTTGTATTCAATTTGTTTAATTTTAGCGTACTATTTTCTATAGGTAAGTGATCGTTTCTAATTAGAAATATGCGGGGTTTTATATTCAATTTGTATAATTGCGAAACACCAACTTGCTATAGGTCTTGCGATCGCCCCTAATTAGTAATTTCTGAGGCTTTGTATTCAATTAGTATAATTGCGGAATACCAAATTGCTGTAGTATACGATCATTTCTAATTCATAATTTATGATGATTTATATTCAATTTCCAAAATTTCGGAATACCAACTTGTTGTAGGTGAGGGAGCTCTTATAATTAGTTATTTATGATGTTTCACATTTTATGTGTATAATTGAGATATACCAACTTGCTATAGGTATATCATCGCCTTTAAATAGTAATTTAAGAGGCTGTGTATGCAATTAGTATAATTGTGGAGGTATGTGATACTAATTAGTAATTTACGATACTTTGTATTCAATTTGTTTAATTTTAGCGTACTATTTTCTGTAGGTAAGTGATCGTTTCTAATTAGAAATATGCGGGGTTTTATATTCAATTTGTATAATTGCGAAACACCAACTTGCTATAGGTCTTGCGATCGCCCCTAATTAGTAATTTCTGAGGCTTTGTATTCAATTAGTATAATTGCGGAATACCAAATTGCTGTAGTATACGATCATTTCTAATTCATAATTTATGATGATTTATATTCAATTTCCAAAATTTCGGAATACCAACTTGTTGTAGGTGAGGGAGCTCTTATAATTAGTTATTTATGATGTTTCACATTTTATGTGTATAATTGAGATATACCAACTTGCTATAGGTATATAATCGCCTTTAAATAGTAATTTAAGAGGCTGTGTATGCAATTAGTATAATTGTGGAGGTATATGATTTTAATTAGTAATTTATGAGGATTTGCATTTAATTTACATAATTACAAACACCAACTTGCTGTAAGTGCATAATCACTTCTGGCTATTAATTTATAAGGCTTTGTATTCAGTTTGTATACTTGCGACATATCAACTTACTGTATGTATATGATCGCTTCTAATTAATTTATGAGGCTTTGTATTCAATTTGCATAATTTTAGTATAATTGCGGAATACCGAATTGCTGTAGTATATGATCATTTCTAATTCATAATTTATGATGATTTATATTCAATTTCCAAAATTTCGGAATACCAACTTGTTGTAGGTGAGGGAGCTCTTATAATTAGTTATTTATGATGTTTCACATTTTATGTGTATAATTGAGATATACCAACTTGCTATAGGTATATAATCGCCTTTAAATATTAATTTAAGAGGCTGTGTATGCAATTAGTATAATTGTGGAGGTATGTGATTCTAATTAGTAATTTACGATACTTTGTATTCAATTTGTTTAATTGTAGCGTACTATTTTCTGTAGGTAAGTGATCGTTTCTAATTAAAAATATGCGGGGTTTTACATTCAATTTGTATAATTGCGAAACACCAACTTGCTATAGGTCTTGCGATCGCCCCTAATTAGTAATTTATGAGGCTTTGTATTCAATTAGTATAATTGCGGAATACCAAATTGCTGTAGTATACGATCATTTCTAATTCATAATTTATGATGATTTATATTCAATTTCCAAAATTTCGGAATACCAACTTTTTGTAGGTGAGGGAGCTCTTATAATTAGTTATTTATGATGTTTCACATTTTATGTGTATAATTGAGATATACCAACTTGCTATAGGTATATAATCGCCTTTAAATAGTAATTTCAGAGGCTGTGTATGCAATTAGTATAATTGTGGAGGTATATGATTCTAATTAGTAATTTATGAGGATTTGCATTTAATTTACATAATTACAAACACCAACTTGCTGTAAGTGCATAATCGCTTCTAGCTATTAATTTATAAGGCTTTATTCAGTTTGCATACTTGCGACATATCAACTTACTGTATGTATATGATCGCTTCTAATTAATTCATGAGGCTTTGTATTCAATTTGCATAATTATAGTATAATTGCGGAATACCAAATTGCTGTAGTATATGATCATTTCTAATTCATAATTTATGATGATTTATATTAAATTTCCAAAAAGGTGAGGGAGCTCTTATATTTAGTTATTTATGATGTTTCACATTTTATGTGTATAATTGAGATATACCAACTTGCTATAGGTATATAATCGCCTTTAAATAGTAATTTCAGAGGCTGTGTATGCAATTAGTGTAATTGTGGAGGTATATGATTCTTATTAGTAATTTATGAGGATTTGCATTTAATTTACATAATTACAAACACCAACTTGCTGTAAGTGCATAATCGCTTCTGGCTATTAATTTATAAGGCTTTGTATTCAGTTTGCATACTTGCGACATATCAACTTACTATATGTATATGATCGCTTCTAATTAATTTATGAGGCTTTGTATTCAATTTGCATAATTATAGTATAATTGCGGAATACCGAATTGCTGTAGTATATGATCATTTCTAATTCATAATTTATGATGATTTATATTCAATTTCCAAAATTTCGGAATACCAACTTGTTGTAGGTGAGGGAGCTCTTATAATTATTTATTTATGATGTTTCGCATTTTATGTGTATAATTGAGATATACCAACTTGCTATAGGTATATAATCGCCTTTAAATAGTAATTTAAGAGGCTGTGTATGTAATTAGTATAATTGTGGAGGTATGTGATTCTAATTAGTAATTTATGAGGATATGTATTCAATTTACATAATTACGGAACACCAACTTGCTATAAGTGCATAATCGCTTCTAGCTATTAATTTATAAGGCTTTGTATTCAGTTTGCATACTTGCGACATATCAACTTACTGTATGTATATGATCGCTTCTAATTAATTTATGAGGATTTGTATTCAATTTGCATAATTACGTAATACCATCTTGATGTAGTTATATGATTTCTTCTAATTAGTAATTTCCGCCGTTTTGTATTCATATGCGGAATTCCAACTTGCTGTAGTTAAGTGCTCGCTTCTTGTTGTAAATTTTTACTAAATAATATAAATTTAAGAAATGTTTCAAATATTTATACATATATATAGTATTGATGGTACCCTTGTATAATAATATACATAACTCAATAATGACTTTATGAAGATCAAGTATATCAAATACCTCTTACACCTTCTGTAAAATGAAAAGTGTAATCTTACTTTAAACAATAAAAATGTAATACATTATAATATGAAAATAAAATTAATTGTAATGGTGCGAGTAAACTAATTTAAAATGATTATGTATAGACATAAAATGTTTATCTACAAATTGCCTCTAAAATATACTTATTTTAGTGAAATACTAATACTTTGAAATCGCTATATATATATATGTATATTAGGTATGAGACAACGAACTGTAGAGAAACCGTATAAAAAGTTATATTTTGTACTTTTTTACTGAAACGTACTACGTGCTTTAACAATGCATGGCGCGTTGAAAATAGTTGTCTTAATCAGATTTGGCCCAGCTAAGTTCTGTCCCGTGGTCGATACTATAAATATGCGAAATTTCAGCTTTCTGGATCACTGGGGGATTCTAGATGTTACGGAAATACTTTTCGGACGCACCTCCTCCATTTACTTGTTCCAGGAGGAGCAAATCGAAACTACGGTTTTGGTATATTCTGCAACGTAATCCATACTATAAGTGTGCAAGGATTCAGACTTCTAGGTCATTGGGTAAGATTCTTAAATAGTCTGAAAATTATTTACGGATACTCCCACGCCATTTTTTCTGCTCCCGTGGCGAGAAATCAAAAAGCTAGTCTTAATGTTCTGTTCCGCGGTTGGTACTTTGTGTGCAATGAATCAGCTTTCTAAGTCACTGGCGAGGCCGTTACATCAACATATAAGATTTTACAATATATTTAGTAATATTTTTTTCTTGCTATATGAAATTTTGTTGTAAAATCTTTAGGACATTAAATTTTGAAAATTTTTCTTTTTCATACTAAGACCGTCAGACCTATCCAAAAGAATAAGGTAACTGTTCGGACGTCCGGGGCTATACCATCCAAATTAGATTTGAATTCAGTGGGGGGTGTCAACTACAGTACAGACTGTACCACTCTTGAAACTCTATGGACTTTCGTATCTATAGTTTTAACGTACGCACTTATTTTTCTATCACCTCCTCATCAGGGGGGCATTAAATTCTGCCTTGTGGGGATGAGATAGCCCAGTATGGTAAAGACATTGGAATCAAACTCACCACAGCAGATCTAGATTAGATCAACTTTGTCTAAAACTATATCTGTCTCTACGTTGAAATGTCCGCGATACATATGTAAGACCGAAAGCTCATCTAAGCGGTGATAGGTTAGGCCTGGTCCATGTGATAACCCCTTCCCCCAGTTTAAATTGGGTGGTGTAGTTCCGGTCGTCCGAAAAGTTACCTTACACCTTTGAGTATATCAGACTGTTTGGGTAAGAATAAGAAAGTTCTGTCCTGTGGCCAATACTATAAAGATGGACCAAATTTTACGAGGTGATAGTGCACACCAAACCAAGTACTGTTCGTCCTAGTTTAACAGGTCGAAAATGAAACATAAAGGCGCCAGTCGGCGTTAAATTGTGAAATCGATGAGGCGAGGCGAAAACACAAGAATGACTTAGAAGTTATAAAATTACAATTATTACATTAATGGCTCAAAAGAGCGACTCCTAACCTGAATGCGTGTCGCACAGCTGCGATGGATTGATTGGAGAACTTTCTCGAACAGACCAGGCATGTCACGTATTTCGGCAGCAGCTGCCGAAATTCTTGCGACGAGTTCCTCTTCAGATTCAAGGGAAGTATCATAGACGAGACTCTTGAGATATTCCTACAAAAAGAAGTCAAGACACGACAGATCGGGCCATCGACCTCTTAAAAGTTGAAGCTGCGAATAACTGCTTCAAACTGATAAGGCCTTACATTCGGTATTACGAAAATTTGCACAAGGATTCTTCTTCTACCTCAAATAGAATTTACATACGTGCTTTTGTTCTTCAGCCAGACAATAACAACCAGAATGACGCTTTTATGTTTACGGAGAGGCCGCTTCCCAAAGGGTAAGCACACTGTAAAGTCTTTATATTTCATTTTCGACTTGGTAAACTATGACGAAAAATGCTTGGGGTGTTCTGTATTACCACCATGTAAAGTTTGGATCATCTTTTTATAATCACTCTGTATATAGAAGCGAAACAGAATAGTAGGCTATATTTAACGATTTTACAATAATAGGATTATATATACATCGGAGAGAGACGCGCGGAGAATTTTTACGGGCCATTTGGAAAAAAATATATGTACAACAAAAACTGTCAGCTCTATTTTTTGAGGAACAGTCGAATTTCAATAAATTAAACTGTTCCTACTAACTAATCTGTGTACCAGATTTCAGTTTCCTAGGACGTTGGAAAGTATGTTAAATAAGGCATCAAAAATTAAAAGATACATCGGTAATGATAAGTAACAGCTTTTAAAAATGCCAAAATGATTTATCTAGCTAGAAATAATACGCAACATATTTTTGAAATAAATAAAAACATTACAAATTTAAAATAATAACGCACAAAATTTTTGACAATCCTAATGTCAAATTTTAGCTAAAATCTACATATTGAAAAAAAAAACAAATTAAGCATTATTTATTTTGTCCTTTGTATTTTCCATAAAAATCTTGGTGACCCTTTTTTGAACTCTTGCGACTTCTAATCATACGTACTACCTCCTTCGAGTAGGTCGGTCAGTCTGGTTCGAAAAAGTAGAAGGTTTGTAAAGACCCAAACACGTTAGAAAATGATTACATTAAAATGTGAAATAAATTTTAAATTTATAATGGAATTCCCGTTTTACAAATTTTATGACATATATCAATAAATTCGGTATTTTAATCTCATAACAAAACATGAACGCTAAGAAATGTATCTCAAATGTGTATCTTTGTGTAAGTCTTATGCCAAGAATATGCTTCTCCGTCCCCTAACATGAACAGTAACATCTACTGAATAATCAATATGTTTTACTTGCCCATTTACATGTTTATTGAAGTTCGCCTTCTCATGAATTTTCCATTTGTGCCCGTACATACATTTTAAAGCACAGCATCTGCATATGTACGGCGAATATTTTAAGACGAAAACATCTTCGTCTTGGAGGAATTTCTCCTCTTTAAATGATAGAAATGTGGGAAATAATCTCTTTACATAAACAAAACTAAAAGCTAAGGGTTTCTCTGTTACTGACCAATTAAAAATATATGGATACATATATTTTTATTTATTTACTAGAACGAATTATCCGGTGTTTTTTTTCCGGGTCCAAACTCAACTTACTCTGTTTAAATGATAGAGGTACAGATAACGCCACTTAATTTTCAACTCGTTCGTTTTAATAATAATTATTTTAGCAAGACAAATAAATGAAATTACTGGAATTCACAAAAAAGTGCCTTTGCTTCCTGAATTATTGTTATCTCAGCGAATTTTCATTCAATTTAAGTACAATTTTAACACAATGATTATATCGATAATTTAATACTAAATTGAAAACAAAATTATGATATCTTTTAATACGAAAGTCAAAAAATACAAATAAACTCACACAGCTATCCTTAGCTGTTTCCGCTAGACGATAATGAAAGAGAAAAATACGTATTTAGATCTCCCTTTTTCTAGCGCATGCGCAGTGCGTCGACCGATAAATTATCCATGTTTGTTACCTCAGATTACGTAAAGGAACAGAAATATCAATTTTTATGCTTCACTTAAAAATCATTAAAATGAAATTATTTACTAATTGACAAAAAACAATGTTAAAATAAGAAGATATATGTGGAACTTTTATCCAAACTATAGCATAGTGCCATCTTAGACTTTTGGATGCAGAAAATATATATCAGATAACCTAAACAAATATATGTTTCGCTGTATGTAAAGAAATAAAATGGAGGAATTGTCATACAGATTCGGTTCAAACATCGTTGGTAGAACGATCTTCGATCTTTCAGATAAGGATAAAAACTATGTGATGGAATTTTGAGTAAAAATACCAATGTATAAGAAAATTATGAAACATAGAATAACTAAAATGTCAATTCAAATTTCAGAAAAAGAAAGAAGCCGAACCGGGGCCTGCAATAAATGTGTACCAAATTTCATGACAGTACACTTCTTAGTTTTTCTGTTACAGATCCGCAAATACAGACAGACACAAAACTATATTCCTTTATTACGTAAAATGAATCGCAAAACATTCTTTACCATACAAGCCAAAAATGCATAAAATATCTCTTCTTGCGCAGCGTGTGACCCTTTGACAACGTCACTTTTGCAATAAAAGTGTATTTCAGCAATAGACTGCCGTTGCTTTTATATCTTGATACAACACACCTCAGTCTAAACAGAGGCAAATTTTATCATTACAGAAAGCATGTCTACTTTCTGGCATCACATTTATCCCCTCCCCCACACTAAAAAATTAAAATAGTCATATGCAGTTCATAAATTATTGTCCATAGTGGCTTCAAAGTTTTGTCGATGCTGACATTTGAAATGTTTGTCCATAGCGACCTTCAAATATTTTTCTCCATATGGGCTGGAAACATTTGTATCTATTGACATTCAAAGGTTTTGTTTAGATTGATCTCATTGGATCCTATATATATATATATATATTAGTGAGGTTTTAAACTAAAATATTGCATTATTATTTATCAAAAAAACGTTTAAAATAATTAACTATTATTAAATTAATATGAGCACACCTTTCATATACATATTCTCAACTAGTTAGAATAATTATATTCCATTTTATTAATTCATTACGATGAAATTTCAAGAATTATTTAGAAACACTCTCATTTATTTTTCATATACAATTATCATCTCACAACATATCATTATTTGTTTTCAATATTTAACCTTGTTTGTACAATCATATCATAATTTAACATATATTTACACATAACATAATTTTGTAGGGTTTATGTAATAACTTTACTATACATCATTCATTTTAAAACAAAATCATTACTTTATTTACACACAATTTATCTCATTGAATTTATGTTATTAACTGATTATTTGCATAACACCAAAATCAGTAATCGACACATATGTTAACATTTTCTTAACCATAATAGACATTATCAAAGCTTTATATTTAGCCAACCCAGTGAAATAAATATAACAATGGGATATTTTAAACAAAAATATAAAGGGAATTTGAAGCTGAAATTTTTAGTGAAAAACCCTTCCTCCTCCATAATTTAATAGTACAGTTATAGCAATTACCATCTAAGTTCTATTTATAGCGCAATACTAAATAATAAATATTTCAAGAAAAAATAAAATTTTTGAGCTGGAAATGGAAAGGTAAACAACCGTGACTGGACTATCAATTACAATCTAAGATCTATTTTTGCGAATATTAAAAAATAGATATTACAAGGAAATATAACTTTTAACCAGTAATTAACCGGGGCGGAATTTCTTAGTGAAACCCCCTCCTTATTTAAAATTTGATGATAAATCTCTATTAGTCATCATCCAATTTCTATAGTAAATTCCGCGAAATAGATGCTTATTTTTACTTTCTTTATATACATACTGTATAAGGAAAGTATTGTGACGGGGTCAAAAATTAGAATTCGAGTTTTTGACGGGAGAGCACGTTTCAAGCATCCCTGATCATGAATCGAACATTTTTGAAGTGGTATCTGTGTGTGTCAGTGAGTCTGTGGAGACGATATCTCACGAACGAATGGAGCGATTCAAATAATATTTGGTACAAAAATCACAATCCGTGAATACTGGAAGCCTATTGTTTTAAAACACAATCGAATGTTCAGAACTCCACTAAATTTTCGAGTGAAATTTTGAAAATATGATCAAAAATTTAAAACCTTTACTACAGTTACGCAAATAGACATTTCTTATGTAATTTTTCCTTAGAAAACGATTGACATAAACTATAAACTTTAGAACGCTAGCATGAATCGTTCTCGAGACATTGCACATTTTTCAAATAAATTTATCAAAAAATACCATACATAAAAAAAAATATTAACTGTTAAGAAAAATGTTCACTTTTTATATTTTTTCTCCGTCCATAACGCTAGGCGATATTTTGGTGACGTATTTAGTGGAATGTCGACATTTTGGCGCCATTTTTAAATGTTGCCAAATTAACGAAAATCTCGCCAAATGGATAAAAAAGACGCTAAATCAATGGAAATGATGACTAATTGAAGAAAATTCAATACCTTGGAAAGAACCTACTATAAGAATAGCATTTTTTAAAACTGTAAATATAGTAAATCCATTGCATTATGTAAGGAAAGTCATGTGTTGCCCACATCAGATTTTTATTAACTGTAAAAGTACTAAATTCATTTCATTATATAAGAAAAGTCATGTGATGATCACATGAGATTTTTTTTCTTTAAAAATACAGATAACAAATGTAATTGCGACCGATAAATATGGCTGTCTTTAATTTTGCAAAATACATTTACAAATAAACTTGGAGTTAAATCTCATGTCTGAACCCAAACTTCAAAAATGAATAGCAAACGCATTCATGAGGCCTCGTTTGTTCCGAGAATTTACAATGCTGCCACTACGTCTAGGACAGTAACATCTAGTGAATAATCAATACGTTTTACTTGACTATTTACATGCTTATGAAAGTTCGGCTTTCAACGAACTTTGTAACCGTATACACATTTCAAGTACCGCATTTGCATATTTAAGTCATTAAGAATAATGTTTTCTCTTTAAATACTAGAAAATTAAACAAAATTATTTTCATAAATATAATCAAGTTAAGGCACTTCTTGCATAGATGCAAAGATATAAGTTCAAGTTGTCTATCTAGAATGTATTCAATGCTGCATTGTTACATGGTTAGAATATTATGTATAAGTAGGGTGCATATGTTTATGCACTAAAATCTCGAAATGTATCATATAATATGTATACAAATATTAAAAATATACACATAAATATGCATTTATTCATAGGTTACTAAGGATTTGAAGAAGAAGTCTTATGAGGAGTTTTTACGAAAGTCCTGAAATCATTTTGAAGGTCCAAAATGGTGTTGGTTATTGTATTATGGACCTCAGGTGCCATACTGAATGTTTAGAAATTTATTACAATCTAAAGACTAAATATAAGACTTAACGTTGAGAGGAAGTAAGAGAGTATATACCATTTCTAAAAATTATTGAAATTACAGTACACCCCATCTGCCCGATTACAGTAATTTAAATCTAATTCAGTAAGCATATACGTTTGAGAAATGTAGATTGGTTCTATGCTAGACATTTATTTTGATTGCAAAATGCTATTCAAATTAAATGGGATACTTTGAAAAAAAACATTTCCCAATATGACAACATCAGAAGGTCTTCAAAGGAAGTGAAATGCTCTTGCCATAATGGATGGACGATAATATAATTATCCTTATGCTGAAACTATATATCAAGGAGGGCGGTGTTAATATAAATGTAACATGATCTATTTTGTCGAGGAGCTAATAATTAAAATAATACTTTAGAAATTGAATAATGTGATGTTACTGTAAGATATATTTCTGGTCTCATATGTGAGACCAGAAATAGATCTCACATGTGTTTTCATGAGACAGTTTTATACCAATTATTTATTGATCTGAAACTTCGGGCAATACCTTC
Source organism: Amaurobius ferox (assembly GCA_951213105.1). NCBI lineage: Eukaryota > Metazoa > Arthropoda > Arachnida > Araneae > Amaurobiidae > Amaurobius > Amaurobius ferox. The sequence continues at coordinate 58,770,175 of OX578140.1, forward strand.
AGTCTGAATGACGCCAAGGTTTACGACATGTGAACCCAGAGGTCAGAAAACCATAAATTTAGGGGTGTCAAGACAGAGGGGGCCGAGTGAACTCTTACGAAAATGTGAAGTAACGACATTGGATGGAAAGGCAATCCAATGGCGAAAGTACTTATTGCGTCACCCTGAATGCTGCAAATCAGAGAAAAGGGGGAGTGACGGTCTCGAGGCAAAAGAGCCCCAACCTGGGATTTGATAACGACACTTGTGGAATAACAGTAAGATAGTGATATAGAAGCACGATAACTTGGTTAATAAGAACGACAATACTCGGGTAACATGATGATATAACAATTGATGATACTCAGTAAAAGATATATACGTAGGACTTGGCAAATACAGGTATGACTACTAGAATGACATAAGTGCGAGTGTTTGAGTCAGCAGTACAATATGATCGACGAATTTACGTATCGATGCATTACACCACGAGTTAATGCTAGTAATAAGGACGACCTCAAGTACGTGCTGCTAACAAATTCCAAGACAGACTTGAAGGTATGTGTTCCTCAAATATGATATTTGGTCCTAACCACATTTTAGGCATTTTCATACTGGTCTCACATAGTTCCTCCGTAGAAATAATTAATGAGAAGAATAATTGTTGTAATTAAATAATTAAGTATTTTATGTTGTTAATAAATGTTTTATTGTTAAAGTTAAAATGGTGTGATCCATGTAGTATTATAATAGTTAATTGTTCTTTTACAGAACTCGCGCGAAAGATAAATAATTGGAGGGTTAAAAGCGGTCACACAAAACGCAATGTACTACAATAATAATAAGTCCACTTTGTACGAGTTTACGGCCATCTTAAAAGATATAGATATTATTAGATATTATGTTCATGATAATTAATCTAAAATGGTAACTTTAAGTTCCTTTTTAAAATATGTCCCACAGTTACCTATACAAATAACTGAAAAATATTACTGAATGAATGTTTAATTCTGAAATCCCAAGTCACCTTTCTTTGAAAGCAGCACAATCTTGCAGCTCTTTCTGTGTCATGAACAGCAACATCTACTGAATAATCCATATGCGGAAACTCAGCCATTTACGTGTTTATTAAAACCTGTGTTCCCATGAAACTTCCATTTGTGCCAGTACAATACATTTTAAAGTTCAACATCTGCATATTGTGTATGAATATTTTAATAAAAATCTTCTTATGGGAAGATATTTCTTTTTTTTGAATGTCAGAAAACCAGTAAATGTTATATTTACATGAAAGGCTAAAAAAAGGTAAAGAATAGCCCGTCGACCGTATGGTTAAATGCTATGTATGCGTGTCTTTAAAATGACGTTTATAAAGTGTTTAAAGATAAGCAAATGATGCGGTATTTCTGCCTATTCTTGTTTTCATACTGAAAGAGTGGCATGCCGAATTACATGTAATAATTCACATATATGTAGATGTGTGAATAAATGGTAACCTATATCCTATTAAAATAACGTGTTAGATTAAAAATTTGGGGGAAGTATTTAAGATATCATTCAATGTTCAATGTATACTACAGAACAAGATATAGTATGTGCATCATAGGACACAATTTAACATAACCATGCTTTAAAGGGTGTATTTATGGATCAGTGACCTCCAGACTTAATAGTTTCTATAATTGTTAGGGAAAACTGCCCCGATACAATTTTTGTTCGTGACGTAAATAGCCAGTTGCCCCTTCCCGGTAGGCAAATTGTCAATTAAATTGTAATTTGGGGAAGTATATTATATATCTCTCAATTCTCAATGTATACTTACTACATACTGCAGAACAACATACAGTTTTACCAGTTTAAATTAGAAAAATATAAGTAAAATAAAATATTGACGTATGTAATTTCACACAACAGCAGCTACTATTTTATGAACACTGACAAAAATCACAGTTCAATGTAGCTGATTCAAATGTGGCACATCAATGTAGCTGTAGTTCAACTTCTTTTACTTCAATAGATCATATTCAATAGTATCACGTCAAATGCTCTGCAACTGAGTGATGGCTCCTTTTATAGATAATCTATAGAAACTTCTGGAAATCTGTCATATCTCGTAGAGTACTGGTTATTTTGAGGCGTTTCTAGAATCTAGGAATGTTGCTAAATGTCGCCAAATAGACTATAAATTGCCAAATATGATAAACCCCCGCTTGAACTCCGGCCTGTGGTAACCATAATTTCACGTCATGGAAAGGATGCCTGTACGGGTGTTTTCTCCGTCGGAACTTCAAAAAAGACGAAAGTAAGAGGGGGAAAGAGACTACAGAGTATTTTACGAGTTCATTATAGCACATAAATACTGGAAACCTTTTATAGATGCTGCACTCTGCAATGAGAGCGCAAACTTTTAAATATTTATATATATATATATATATATATATATATATATATATATATATATATATATATATATATTGTGGAAGTGAACAAACAATTCATGATTTAGCCTCGTCCACGTGTATAGCGTTTGTGCTTGATTCCGTTTGTTATTCTTTTTTCGATTCCATACCTTTGTATTTTGATACTTTTCATTGACTTGTTGATTCGATATTTATTTTATTTATTTATTTATTTATTTTTCCACTTGCTTGAGGATTTGTTGATTTATACTTTTATTTCGTAAGCCTGTTAGATATTTGAATTTTCGTGCTACAGATTCTCACTTTTCTTTCATTGGATCTTCAAACCCTTTTTTCTTATATATATATATATATATATATATATATATATATATATATATATATATATATATATATATATATATATATATATATATATATATATATATATATATATATATATATATATATTATGAGACCAGAAATAGATCTCACATTAAGTTTGGTGTTATGGTAAGACAGTGTTACACTAGTTATTTATTGATCTAGAACTTCGGACAATACTGACAGTCTGGATGGCACCGAGTTTTACAACCCGTGAAACTAAAGATCAGAAAACCATAAATTTAGGGTTGCCATGGCAGGGGGGGCCGAGCTGGCCCTTGCAAGGATATGGAATAGATCCCTTGGTTAAATAAGTAACCAATGGAAAAAGGAGCTTGTGGCGCCATACTGAATGCGGCAAATAAAAGTAAGGGGGAATTGACACCCCCGAAAAAGAGGGAACCACAACCTGTGACCCGAGAACGACGAAGGACATAACTTGTACGACATGACTTGAGAGAGTACACTAAAACAGATAACTGGGATCATGACTTAAGAAGGACGCTGATCAACAACTAGAGCAGTGATGATAAAATACGACTTAAGATGGAGACATGGCATTTTGATTTATGCAGAGTTACAGCAGTACAATATGTTCAACGAATTGTTGGAGCATTACACCAAGTGTTAACGCCGGTAAATGAACGACATTAAGTACGGATGCTGACAAAGTACAAGACAGATTTGAAGGTATGTGCCCATTGAAAATGATATCTGATCCTAACCACTATTTAGGCGTTTCCGTACTGGTCACATATGTCCCCTCCGCTGAAATAATGTAATTAAATATTGTAATTGAATGTAATAAGTATTTTATGTTGTTAATAAATGTTATTGTTAATGTTAAATTGGTGTAATCCTTTTGGTAACGTATTAACTAAAAATTCCGTTACAGAACTCACACGAAGTTAAATAATTGGAGGGTTATTACAAACACAACGCACAACGTAAAGATAAATAATGATATTAATAAATAATGTTAATCATAATTTAAGTTCTTTTATTTTTTATTTGCGTGCCACACACACACACACACACACACACACACACACACACACACACACACACACACATATACACACATATATATATATATATATATATATATATATATATATATATATATATATATATATATATATATAATGAAAGATTTTAATCGAAAAGTATGCATAAACTATTGTATGTACAAAAAAAACCCATCTCTAGCATATCTGTTACAAATGAGTAACTATATAGACCAAGACTAAGGATAAAAACAGAAGGTGACATATCACTACAATGGAAAGGGGGATCAGAAGAATATTAGGATAAAAAATCACAATTAAAAAGTATACATAAATATAAATAAAAATGAAAAAGAAAACACGGCAAAAATTAGAAAAGGCAGTAATAATTAGCTCAAGATAAAAGATTAAGACATAGAGAACAATCAATTGAAACTACATAAAAATGGCGGTTAGTTCGAAATTGCATTCTCATCAGGACAGCCATACAATTCGAATTAAAACGGATAGAATAATATATATATATATACATATATATATATATATATATATATATATATATATATATATATATATATATATATATATATATATATATATATATACACTTTGAACATATGGAAATATTATACTTCAAGTCAATAGAGAAATTGATATGAATTACAAATATCTGAACCATGTAGATTCACGGAATTTTCAATCTTACATCTATTTCTCAGATATGAAGACAAACATCTACTGAATAATCAATATTGTTTATTTCCATTTTCATGTTTATTGAAGCTCTTGCTCCCAATAATTTTTCATGTGAGCCCTTATATTCATTTTAACGCATAATATCTGCATATGTAATACGAATATTTTATTAAGAATGTAACTTCTTCCGAGAAGAACAGCGCGGCTCTTCGTATGTTAGAAGACAGGGGAATTTTGCATTTACATAAACAGAGCTGGGATAAACATTAGAGTGAAATATACAAAATATATGTATTCTTAAAGTTAGTAGATCAGCAGTAGTTCTCATTCATTGTCTTAATGTAAGGAACATTTTGTAGTAATATATGTGCTGTGAAGAACATATTACAAATGCAGATTTAAGAGCTGACTTTTAATAATTAATAAATCAAGACATTTTACATTACCTGTACTTCTACAAATGACAATAAATGTTGCTTATCGACTACAATTCCTAATAGCTTACTCAGAATTTGAAGGGGGCGTTCATTTGATCTGGGTTATTCTTTGGATAATTTACTTGATGAACAATTGAACAATTGGTGAAGAAGGCGGCTTTAAGCATAATCGATAATTCATTGGACTGCCACGCAAAATGCAGCACAAATGAAGATTGGCAAGTACACGTACGTTTCGGAAATGGTTTGATTTACTTCTTCAGTGCAGTAAAGATGCATGAGAGTAATGACACCCAAATGAGACAGACAAACAAAAAGTAGATGAATGATGTAATCCTAGTATAACGATGGAACCCTAGGGTCATCTAGTGTGACAAAAGAAAAACTAGAAAAAATAATCTGATGTGAGCAGAACATGACTTCCACTACAAATTAAAATTTATTTTCTTATTTTTTTTATTTCATGATGCATTAAATTGAGTTTAATTGCAGACTATATCATGGATATTTTTCTAGTATAACACCCAATTGGCAGTTTTAATGCATGTTCGTTTCATTTAGCAACTTAATGTACTTTAAGTTCTTTAACTCCTCAACGTTCCAAAAGACTAAAATATCTTGATAATGGTTCATTCTAGAGTAATGGATTTTCGCAATTTTTGCGGGATGTTTCGCAAAAACGGTAGGTTCTATTTTTCCTAATCAAGTCAAAATCTAATCAGTATTAGCATAATTGTCAAGGGATGTGTCTTCTAAATTTTGAGAAATTTTATTAACCTTCGGATGACCAGATGGAAATTTGAAACATGAACGGTCACGTGGGGTCACTCAGTGATCCCATTGTTAAAAACACGTATTTATTTACCATATCAAATAAATCCCAAAACGTAGCTTTTAAATTTATTTAATATTATACATATAAGAGTTACAGGCAGAAGAAAATAGAAAATGCAATATAGTTGCAACAAAATACTTCAAAAATAAAATGATGATTAATTCACATTAGGATTAGGAATTCGAATACAAAATGTTCAATTGAACTAAATTAATCATTTTGATTATTGCACTCATGACATAATATTATTGTTATGATATTGACAAGATTTTTGCAAACAAATCGATTGCACTTACCATATTTCTTGATAGTTTTTTTGTCAAGTGTTCCAGGACACACAGCGCACCGACATGTTCTTCTGCATTATCCACGATCAACGTAATGCTTTGTGTGATATACTTTGATAGTCGCTCAGTTTGTCGGGTAGCTATTAGTGGTTTTACTAAGGCCATTCCTAAATCTTGAAGAAATATTCTCCTTCGAAAAGATTTACCTTTCTCACAGTTTTCAAATAATCGTGTAAACACAATAAATGCGTTGATTGTTGCTATATCAACCACATGAAGAAATAAGACTAGTGGCCATCGTTGAGTATTATGCGAACATGAATACCCACCCACCATTCGGTCCAGCTATCCACACTCCCTTTGCAGTGATTATAGTCAAGTATCACTTGGGGTTTGAAGTGATGATCTTCGTCTGATAAATCCAAGTCCAAATGCTGGGTTGATAGCATGACATCTGTTACGCTTAGGCACATATGAAACCATCATAGCCTATTTAGAAAATACAGCTTCACTTTAGTGCACTACACGTTTTCTATTTCGACGAAATTCTACAGAAACCTCTTTTCGGTTCAGTTTCATAGTGCCAGTGATTGTTTTTTCCTCTTTTAGTAATTCTTTTGCAAAACCCTTGGCAATTCTTTACAACTTCTGACAAACTTTCCTTGACAATTCTTTACACTTTTCTGAAGAGGAAGAAAGCTAATCACTCCATTGAAGTATTGTGGCTTTCAATGTAGTTTTATAACATTAACGACAATAAAAATGTAATTTTTTATGTATTTATCATTTTCATGCGGGAAGCGATAACTTGAGAATTCGTAACGAAATAGTGTAAAACTCAGATATATAAAACAGAAAGTACTACAATTTTTTTAAAATTGAGTATTCGGCAGAAACCGGCGTTGGGACCATAAAATGACCACACTTGGTCCTCCGAAGATTAAAGGGGTTATTTCACTACAGTGAAAAACGCCAAAACTGCCGCCGTGTTCACGCGGAGTACGATCACGTTAAACATGTGGGTCCGTAAGTCCTTCCGAGAGGTTGGTGGTAGGGGAAGGAGGGTACGGTCCCTGTGGATGCCTCCCCCACTGGGTTCCGGTCTAAATTGGGTGGCACTTCCCGGCCGTCCAAACAGTTACCTTACACCTTTCTGGTAGGTCGGACGGTCTGGGTAACAACAACAACTACAGTGAAAAACGCCTTTAATCTCCCTAAATAAAGAAAAAAAAACTTTAAATATCTTGAAAGAGTAATGGGATTGGCCTTATTTTCTTTATCGTCAAAAATTACTTATGAAACATGTAATTAATTGATACATTTGTAGTATTTTATTTTATTTCTTGGCGATTATTGTGAAGCATTTCGCTAAAAAAGAAGGATATTTTTGTTCAAATCGTACTGAAATCTAACCAACACCAAGGCATTCCACAGGTAACTTGCCTACCAAATTTGATGAAATTTGGTCTATTAGTTTCTCAGCTAGAGTAGATACATTCTATTTCGGTGGGGCACTTCGCCAAAAAAGGCAGGTACTTTTATTTTGAACCGTACGAAAATCTAGGCAGCACCAGGGTAATCCATAAGTGACTTATTTAACAAGAGTGGATACAAACATTTTTTATGGGTTGTTTCTAAAACCAGGTAGGTTCTTTTATCCCTAATCGTACCAAAAACTAATCAGTACCAGAGTCATATGCAAATGACTTACCTACCAAATTTTATGAAATTTATTCTATTAATTTGTGAGTTAGTGTGGATATATACACTGCACAGTCAGACACACATACAGACGCCAAGTTAAAAATAGTTTTTACTTTGCCTACAATACATGGATCGGAATCATGTCGAAAATCGCAACTCGAGTTTACGACGGATCTACGCGTTTCGAGACCTCTAGAATACGAAGAAACTAATTTCAGCGTGACGTCTGTGTGTGTGTTTGTGTATCAGTGTATCTGTTTGCCTGTGCAGATTTTGTATCCCCTCTAACTAAAAAACTAATTGACCGAATTTTATAAAATTCGGTTAGTAAGTTAATTGTGGGCGAGTCTGGTGTTGATTAGTTTTGAGTACGATTTGGAATAAAAGACCTGCCTTCTTTTAGCGAAATGGCCCGCAAAAGCATGTATTCACTCTAGCTAAAAATCTAATTGACCAAATTTCAGAAAATTCGGTAGATAAGTCGCTTGTGAGTTACCCTGGTACGATTCGAAAAAAAATAACCTGCATTTTTTTTCCAAAATGGCCAGTAAAAATCGGCAAAAACTAAAATAAAAAACTACATATGCTCAAATATATCCATAAAATGCTTGTTTTATACGTAATTTTTAATGAAGAAAAGAATAACACCAACCCATTATACTAGGACTTGCCGTTCTTGAGATATTTTATTTTTTCGTATTTTTCCACGCCACCTTTGAAAATAAGTCCAGTTACCAAATGAAAACGGGAAGTGAATTAAAAGTGAATTAAATTTATTAAAATAAAGAGAACGTGGATATAAGAATTGCACGGAAAGTACGAAATAGAAAATTAAGGAAATATGAACTTGATAATCCTGTATTTGATTGTTTTGTTTATAAAAATTCATTGTTAAAGCCATTCTATGGGACTTGCAGTAGTAGTATTGCCATGTAGTAGCTTACAATTTGTGCAGTACAAAACTTGAACTTGTACAGTGTTGAAAACCTAGACCACACGGCAGACCCGTAGATTTACTGCAGCTTTATGTGTGGCTGGTAACTTGTACAGTGTGAATAATCTGCTTTTTATTTATTTATTTTCAGTGTTTCTCTTGGACTTTAGCGGATATAAGTTTTCATAAGGGCTACATTTGCTTGTTATAAAGTCGGCAATGTTTGTTTAAAATTGAAGAGTTCGGGTTTTATTCAAGTAATTTCTTGTAAGTCAAGCCAGTTATTTACTGACAAATGCACACTACGCTTTGTATGTATGAATTAATGATTTATCTTTAAAATGAAAAATTTGATGTGGGCAGCACATGACTTTCTCTGCAGACTTATATTCACGCTCTCTTGATTTTATTTACATTTAATTCACTTTTAATTCAGTTTTCGTTCTCATTTGATAACTGGACTTCTTTTCAAAGGTGGCGTAGGGAAAATACGAAAAAAACTAAAATATCTCGAGAACGGCTAGTCCTAGTGTAATGGCGTTGATCTTATTCATTTCTTCGTTAAAAATTACGTATTAAACAAGCATTTCATGTATATATTTGAGCATACGTATATTTTTATTTTAGATTTTGTCGATTTTTGCGGGCTATTTAGCAAAAAAAGGCAGATTATTTTTTTTCGAATCATTCCAAAATATAATCAACACCAGGGTCTCCCACAAGTGATTTACCTACCAAATTTTGTGAGATTCGGTCGATTAGTTTTTCAGCTAGAATGGATACAAACTTTTGCGGGCCATATCGCAAAAAAAAAGCGAGTTCCTTTATCCCGAATCGTACCCAAAACTAATCAGCGCCAGATTCGACCACAAGTGACTTACCTACCAAATTTTATGAACTTCGGGCAATAACATTTTTAGTTAGAGTGGATACAAAATCTGCACAGACAGACAGACAGACAGACACACACCCACACCCACAGACGTCACGCTAAAAATAGTTTTTTCGTATTCTAGAGGTCTCAAAACGTGTAGATCCGTCGAAAACTCGAGTTGCGATTTTCGGCATAATTCCAATACTGTCACTATACATTACCATGTATTGCAGGGAAAGTAAAAATAGGATGTGGGCAGCACATGACTTTCTCTGCAGACTTATATTCACGTTCTCTTTATTTTAATTACATTTAATTCACTTTTAATTTAATTTTCGTTCTCGTTTGATAACTGGACTTATTTTCAAAGGTGGCGTAGAGAAAATACGAAAAAACCCAAATATCTCGAGAACGACTAGTCCTAGTGTAATGGGGTTAAAATTATTCTTTTCTTCGTTAAAAATTACGTATTAAACAAGCATTTTATGGATATATTTGAGCATACGTAGTTTTTTATTTTAGATTTTAGCGATTTTTGAGGGCCATTTTGCAAAGAAAGGCATCTTATTTTTTTCCGAATCGTACCAAAATCTAATCAGCACCAGGGTGTCCTACAAGTGATTTGCCTACTAAATTTTGTGGAATTCGGTCCATTAGTTTTTCAGCTAGAGTGGATATAAGCTTCTGGGGGGCATTTCGCAAAAATAAGGCGGTTTTTTTTAACCCGAATCGAAACCAAAACTAATCAGCACCAGATACCAGATTCGTCCACAAGTGACTTACCTACCAAATTTTATGAAATTCAGTCAATTACTTTTTTAGTTCGAGTGGATACAAAATCTGCACAGACAGACACACAGGCAGGCAGACAGACACACAGACACACAGACACACACACAGACGTCACGTTGAAAATAGTTTTCTCGTATTCCAGAGGTCTTGAAACGTGTAGATCCGTCGAAAACTCGAGTTGCGATTTTCGGCATGATTCCAATACTTTCCCTATACATTACCATGTAATGCAGGGAAAGTAAAAAAGCAAGACATACACACATTTATTACACATTTTTCCCATTCCTTTTTCTGTGTTTTATACAACGCTGTTCACCTTCTGCAATATACAGACTAAAAATGTTCATCAAAATTGTTTTGGCTGTTGCTGAACATAATATCAGTCACATTTGTGCGTGACATTCTATTACATTATTCTGTTTTATTTAGTATCAATATTTGTACAATTGTCTTGTGGGAAGATTTAATTTATTCGAAATGTGAAAAAAATATTCTAACATCTCGAATAAATTAAACAAAATGTTCTTCACAATTGGTGGTATACGCCATAAATCACACACACAAAAAAACCTGACCAATGTCGAGAAATAGATTATTCTGATAAAATTAAAAATTTTTGAACGAGAAATAAAAAAATATATCTGAATTGAAAATCCTTAGTGAACATCTAACCACTTCCAGACTTTGATGCTGAATCTATTTCAGTCATCATCTAATTTCTATATACTTTTTCCTCTATTAAAGTATTATGAATATGAAAATATAGTTAGAAAACCAAACCAGTAAATATTAAAAAATCAACATCTGCCTTCCCACAAATGGAAATGTTTGGCTTTACCATTGACTTAGTGCGCATTTAAGATATTTTATATTTTTATCCTGAAAACTCTCATTCTGACTTAGCATTTTTTGATCATTTATCTTCCATTTGATGATAAATATACTGCATTCATATATTATATAAATATATATATATTTTTGAAAATTTACGCAAACATTAATCTTTTTATCTTCTACCAGAAAAAAAAAAAAAATCCGGAAGAAATATAAGTACTGCATTTATAGCAATACTAACTTCGAACGATTGGAAACCGTATTAAAAAATGAAATATGTATGAAAAAAAGCCGAGTAAATATTCTTTACCTTGTTTAACTTTTGCATCGTTAATAAGCCGAAAAATATCGTCTGCGGATATTTATTTTTCAAAATTATGTTGAGATAAAATACACAAATGTAAGCGAATATCGTGATAAATGACTGCTCGTGAAAAATGATCTGTAAATATTTACTCTACGAAAGGAATATTTTTCTGCTGTAATATCTCTTTTAAGAAGATTTATGTTTTTCCTTTTTCTTAAGGTACATAAAGTAAAAGACTAAAAAAAGAGGTGAGATTCGGTACCCTGAAATAAAATATGGACATAAAACAAAAATTTATGTTGAAAAAACGTATTAAATTGCTTTGTGTGTGTTTTGTTTGTTAGTCTAGTTTCTTCGTCTGAATGGTGTCGCTATCTGGTGGTAGTTTCACGATTTAATTCATTTAAATAATTGAAGGTTTCTGATATCGCTGGAGTTCCGACATAAGTTGATATATTATAAAAATTATGAAAATATAGATTAAATATCAGGTAAACATTTCATATATAAAATAATGGTGAATATAAAATAATATAAAATAATGGTGAAAGGAGCATTAATGATTAAACATAATTTTATAAATTAAAAATTTAAATGGTTTTATTGATAATGTTACAATTCATTTAAAAATTGAATGGCTTAGAGGGAATTTGATATAATATATTCAATCAACTTTATATAATTTTTTTTTGTTTTGTTTTTAGCATTTTACAACATAGTTAAAAAGTGTTTATGACTTTGTTAATTTTGTCTGTCTGTCTGTTTTTCGCACGATAACTGCTGTAAAAGCGACTTTATCAAAATGAAAATTCAGAATGTTGTTGAGAAGGTCTGTGGGACATATGGGAATGTAAATGAATAATATCACTCAAGTAGTTTTGCATTAAACTCGGGTTGAAAACATGAAATACAGTGAACCCTATGGGACCTAACATTTTAAACATTTTTAAGCGAAGTTAAAATTCATAAATTGCTTCAAAAATTTTAGGAAATATTCAAATTATCCCATACAATATATTAAAAAAGAATTCAGCAAAATATGTTCGGTAGTTTTTACTTTCCTTATATACATAATGTATAAATAAAGTATTGTGACGGGGTCGAAAATTCGAATTCGAGTTTTCTACGGGAGAGAACGTTTCAAGCGTCCCTGATCACGAATCGAACGTTTTTGAAGTGACGTCTGTGTGTTGGTGTGTGTGTGTGTGTGTGTGTGTGTGTGTGTGTGTGTGTGTGTGTGAATGTATGTGCATGTGTCAAAGTATGTGTGTGTGTGTGTGTGTGTGTGTGTGTGTGTGTGTGTGTGTCAGTGAGTCTGTGGACACGATAACTGACGAACGAATGGACCGATTCGAACGAAATTTGGTACAAAAATTACAATCCGTAAACACTGGAAGCCTATTGTTTTCATACGCAATCGAATGTTCAGAACCCTCCCTAAATTTGCGAGTGAAATTTTGAAAAAATCGTCAAAAAATCAAAACCTCTAATAAAGTTACGCAAATAGACATTTCGTGTGTAAGTTTTCATTAGAAAACGATTGACATAAATTTTAGAACGCAAACACTAACCGTTCTCGAGATATTGCACATTTTTGAAAAAAAAATTAACAAAATATCACATAAAATAAAAAAAAATATTTCCTATTGAGAAACATGTTCACTTTTCATATGTAATACTATACGATAAATTTCGTGACATCATTCTCGTGGATCTAGCTCGTTTCATTCACGAAATAAGATACTTTGAGTAATACTTTTGTATTTGAACGTCAATAGTCATTTATCTGCTGCAAGAATAACTTATTTCTCCGTCCATAATTCTTAGCGAGATTTTTGCGACGAATTTGGTGGAATGTCGCCAACTTGGCGACTTTTTCAAATGTTGCTAAATTAACGAAAAATTCGCCAAATTGATAAAAATGACGCTAAATCAATGAAAATAACGACTAATTGCCGAAAATTCAATATCTTGGAAATAATATAAATATCTACTATAAAAATAATCTATTTTTTTACTACAAAAACTGTAAATTCATTACATTATATAAGTAAAGTAATGTGCTGCCCACATCAGATTTTGTATATAAGGAGAGTAATAATTGATTTAACGTCATATATGTTAAATCATTTATTTTAAATATGTTTTGTTAGGAGATAATATTGTAATGACGTTTCGGTTGCATTTGTCAATCTAATCGTCCCATTTGGTGACAAATTTGGCGTCTTTTTTAAATAACCCCAAATGGGACAAAATATCGCTGAATAAACGAAAATATAACCAAATCGATAAAATGGCATTAAATCGATAAAAATGATGTCAAATTGTTGACCATTCAATATTTTGCAAAATTAAAAAATTAAGTTCAATTTCCTTAATAATCCGTGTTACTTTGTGACAATTATTTATTTAATATCTTAATAACCCATTTCTCCATCTATCTGTCCATAACGCTCGAAAATTTTTGACGGGATGTCGCAACTTGGCGAGTTTTTTTAAATGCTGACAAATTGAAAAAATTTTGCCAAATCGATAGAAATAACGTCAAATTGATAAACATGAAGCTAAATCAATGAAATTAATCGTGATTTTTTGGTGATGGTATTGTAAATATGTATCCGTAGCGATTGTCTGTCGGTCTAACAGTAACAGAAAAAAATCGCTGCTCCAAATTATCAGAATTTAAGCATGTTACTTGGCACGAATGTAAGAATTGAAAAAAGGAAAATAAATCGCATGCTGTTTAAAAATGAAAAAAAAACAGAAAAAAAACAGAAGCTATTTTAAAATGGATCTTGGTGTGAGAAGGTCGAGTTGAGTCATACGCCATCTAATTTTATGTCTAATTGTGATTTTAAGCAATTGTGTGTAACTAGATTGATTTATCCATTTGATACAAGTTGACACTGCTGCTGTTTGCCAACTGCGATGACGTTGTATTTTGAAGTTTTCTTGCGTCTTTTTTATTGAGTTATTTTACACATTTTGTGCTGCTCTTCCCGGCCGTCCAAATAGATGCTCAACTCCTCTGGATGAGTCGGACGGTCTGGGTCTTCAACACTCCTTCAACACATCTTGTGCTTCGGTTGCCCAATCTGCTGCTCTATGTTTTCGGATGAGCCGGACGGTCTGGGCTTTCGACACATTCTGTGCTTACCTGTGTGCCAGAATAATCGGGCTTTTATTTAATCTGTACTGGACACTTTAAATTAAAATAAAACACAATAATATATATATTTTTACTTTCCCTGCAATACATGGTAATGTGTAAGGAAAGTATTGGAATCATGCCGAAAATCGCAACTCGAGTTTTCGACGGATCTGCACGTTTCGAGATCTGTAGAATACGAAAAAAACTATTTTCAGCGTGACGTCTGTGTGTGTGTGTGTGTCTGTCTGTCTGTGCAGATTTTGTATCCACTCAAACTAAAAAAACTAACTGACCGAATTTCACAAAAATTGGTTGTCAAGTCACTTGTGGACGAATCTGGTGCTGATTAGTTTGGGTACGATTCGTGATGAAAGAACCCGCCTTTTTTCTGCAAAATGGCCGGCAAAAGCTTGTATCCACTCTAGCTGAAAAACTAATGCACCTAATTTTACAAAATCCGGTAGATAAGTCGCCTGTGGGTTACTCCGGTGCGATTCGGCTCCGATTCGGAAAACTGTAACCTGCCTTTTTTGCAAAAAGGCCAGCAATAGTCGTCAAAATCAGCTAGCAAGAATCGTCAGAATCTGTTTGCTGTCTGTTCGGTTTTTCAGAATGTTTTAGAATTTTTCAGATTAATTATATTTAGAATATTATATTAAGAATTATTATATTATTATATTATATTAAGATTATTAATTATATTATATTATATATATAATATATATATAATGTATATAATATATATATATATATAATATATATAATATATATATATATACATATATATATATATATATATATTTAATATATATATAATATAATATATATAATATATATATATATATATATATATATATATATATATATAATATATAATATATAAATATAAATATATTATATAATTAATTATATTAAGAATATTTAGAATAATTCAAAATTTTTCAGAATTCGGTTTTTCAGAATTCGGTAAATCAGAATCAGTTCGCTAGCTGGAAAATTGCATTATTCAAAGCACGGTAAAATACCGCTCGAGAGAACTCAAAACCACATTTGCAAAACTTTTTGAAATTTTGCTTTTATTATATTCAAATGTACTGCCCTGACGATACTTAATATTGCATGTTCGATGTATCCGTATATATAAATGTTTATCCAACTCTTTAATTTTCTATAATTTTTACTTTACGCAATAGAGAATATCCGTTATGGGCAGCATCTGATTTCCCCTACATTATACTTATGCAAGGCTGTTTCTTATGTAAGGACTTTTAAAATAATGATGTGCAAGATATACGAAGCACTAAATTTGACTTTGGATTGTACAGAAATATTATACACTTCTCTTGATGATGACATGTAAATCTAATGCGAAGTACGAAATTAACTTATATGATGTGCTAATCTATTTTGACAATTAGAAAAATTCTCAAAAACGCCATAATCTGAGATATAACACTAAATAAACTGAAATTTATTTATTAAATGTTTGTTTATAATTAATTTTAAGCAACAAAACCTATAAAATCAATCTACTTATTCTAAGATGGATTATTCTTGAGTGTTTAGTGTTTTGAAACTTTGAGAAGCTGAAGATATTTTTTCACTGTAGTTAGAAACTGTTAGATGAAATTCTTATAATTTAGAAAGTGAGGCACTTGTAGAAAGTGAGTCACTTGTAGAAAGTGAGTCACTTGCAGAAAGTGAGTCACTTGTAGAATCACTTGTAGTTGTTGTTTAGATTTTGGAACGATTCGAAAAAATCTGATGTGGGCAACGCATGACTTTCCTTATATAATGCAATAAATTTATAACTTTCACAGTTAAAAAAATGTTATTTTTATAGTAGATAATTATATACTTTCCAAGATAATGAATTTTCTTCAATTAGTCGTCATTTTCATTGATTTAGCGTCATGTTTATTAATTTAGTGAGAATTTTGTTAATTTGGCAACAATTAAAAATGTCGCCTATTTGGCGACATTCCGCTAAATTCGTCGTCAAAACCCCGCCAAGCGTTATGGACGGAGAAACAAGTTATTCTTACAGCAGATAAATGACTATTGGCCTTCAAATACAAAAGTATTACTCAAATTATCTTTTTCCATGAATGGAACGATCTAGATCCACGAGAATGATGTCACCCAATTTATTGCATGGTATTACATATGAAAAGTGAACATGTTTCTCAATAGGAATTTTTTTTATTTTATTTTATATGACTTTTTGATGATTTTTTTGAAAAATGCGCAATATCTTGAGAACTGTTCATGTTATTGTTGAAAAATTTATGTCAATCGTTTTCTAATGAAAAATTACATAAGATATGTCTATTTGCGTAACTTTATTAACGGTTTTGATTTTTTGACGATTTTTTCAAAATTTCACTCGAAAATTTAGGGGGGGGGGTTCTGAAATTCGATTGTGTATAAAAACATTAGGCTTCCAGTGTTTACGAATTGTGATTTTTGTACCAAATTTCGTTCGAATCGGTCCATTCGTTCGCCCGTTATCGTCTCCACAGGCTCACTGACACACACACACACACACACACACACACACACATACGTTCACACACACACACACACATACTTTCACCAACACACACACACACACACACACATACATCACTTCAAAAATGTTTGATTCGTGATCAGGGATGCCTGAAACGTGCTCTCCCGTCGAAAACTCGAATTCGAATTTTCGACCCCGTCACAAAACTTTCCTTATGCATTATGTATATAAAGAAAGTAATAATTGATGTAAAGTCATATACGTTAAATCAATTGTTTTAAATATGTTTTGTTAGGAGATAATACTGTAATGACGTTTCGGTAGCGTTTTTCAATCCAATCGGCACATTTAGCGATAAATTTGGTGACTTTTTTAAATATCCCCAAATGGAACAAAATATCGCCGAATAAACGAAAATATCTCCAAAGTGATAAAATGACACTAAACTGATAAAAATGATGCCCAATTGTTGAACATTCAATATTTTGCAAAATTAAGTTCAATTTCCTTAATAATCCGTGTTGCTTTATGACAATTATTAATTTAATATCTTAATAATCCATTTCTCCATCCATCTGTCCATAACGCTTGGCGAAAATTTTTGGGGGGATATCCCCAACTTGAGGAGTTTTTTTAAATGTTGACAAATTGAAAAAAAATTGCCAAATCGACAAATATATCGTCAGAATGATAAACATGAAGCTAAATCAATGAAATTAATCGTGCTTTTTAGGCGATGGTATTGTAATTATGTATCGGTAGCGTTTGTATGTCGGTAAACCGTGTCAGAAGGAAAATAAATCACATGCCCTTAAAAAAAAAAAAAAAAAAAAAAAAAAAAAAAAGTGTGTGAGAAATTCGAATTGAGTCACACTCCAGTTAATTTTATGTATATTTGTGATTTTAAGTGAATGTGTGTAACTAGATTGATTTATCTATTTGATACAAGTTGATACATTACACTGCTGCTGTTTGCCAACTGCGATGACGTTGTATTTTGAAGTTTTATTACTTTCCCCTTATAGATATAATGTATGAGGAAAGTATTGTGACGGGGTCGAAAATTCGAATTCGAATTTTCGACGGGAGAGCACGTTTCAAGCATCCCTGATCACGAATCAAACATTTTTAAGTGATGTCTGTGTGTGTGTGTGTGTGTGTGTGAAAATATGTGTGTGTGTGTGTGTGTGTCAGTGAGCCTTTGGAGATGATAACTGACGAACGAATGGAACGGAATTTGGTACAAAAATCACAATCCGTAAACACTGGAAGCTTATTGTTTTTATACGCAATCGAATGTTAAGAACCCCCTAAATTTTCGAGTGAAATTTAAAAAAAAATCGTCAAAAAATCAAAACCGCTAATAAAGTTACACAAATAGACCATTTCTTATGTAGTTTTTCATTCGAAAACGATTGACATAAATTTGAGAACGCTAACATGAACCATTCTCGAGATATTGCACATTTTTCAAAAAAATTATCAAAAAGTTATATAAAATAAAAAAATATTTCCTATTGAGAAACATGTTCACTTTTCATATGTAATACCATACAGTAAATTGGGTTATTGGGTGACATCATTCTCGTTGATCTATCTCGTTCCATTCATGAAAAAATATACTTTGAGTAATGCTTTTGTATTTGAACGCCAATAGTCTATATCTGATGTAAGAATAACTTTTTTCTCCGTCCATAACTCATGGCGAGATTTTGGCGACGAATTTGGCAGAAATGTCGCCAAATAGGCGACATTTTTTGTTGCCAAATTAACAAAAATCTCGCCAAATTTATAAAATTGACGCTAAATCAATGAAATTAACGACTAATTAACGAAAATTCAATATCTTTGAAATAATATAAATATCTACTATAAAAATAATCTAATTTTTTACTACAAAAACAGTAAATTCATTGCATTATATAAGGAAAGTCATGTGCAGCCCACATCAGATTTTTTAAATAAACATTAAAATAATAATTACACCTATGTAATATGAAGAGGATCACATGACCCACTTCAAAATAAAATATGGCATCCATCTTTTTTCTCAGAGTAAAAATCTCGATTTTTAAAGTTCTTTTTGTTACAACTTTACAACATAGTTGAAAAGTGTTTATGACTTTGTTCATTCTGTCTGTCTGTCCGTTAACACGATAACTGCCGCAAAAATGACTTTATCAAAATGAAATTTTAGTATGTTTTTCAGACAGTGTCTGGCCCTATGGGAATATAAATAAATAATATCACCCAATTAGTTTTTTATTGAACCCGGGTTGAAAAAATGAAATACATTGAACCCTATGGGACCTAATTTTTCAAACATTTTTTAACCAAATTCAAATTGCTTCGAAATTTTTAGGAAATATTCACATTATTCCATAAAATATATTAAAAAAATCAATAAAATATGTTAAGGAGTTTTTTAATTAAAATTTATTTAATATAGGAAAAAAAAGCAAATTCAATTGAATTCTGACTTTTGGGATATCCTCCAGAAAGAAAAAAGATATATTAAATATATTTCCAAGAGTTTGATCATTTTGTATATGAGAGAGGCTTCACATTTTAAAATAAATTTGGGAGATAACAATGTTTCAATTTTTTTTTTAATTTTATATAACTCTTTATTGTATACTTATTTGATGTCATTGTTAATGCACTTTCCTACGTCCTAGAGAGTTAAAATTTGGTACACAGCTTAAATTTGTTGAACATTTTATTCTATAAAAATTTGGTGGATCTTTAAATAGAGATCATACATTTTTTTCAAAATGGCCTGCAAATAATCTCCGTTCACTTCTATAAATCATTGTTGTAATATTGTTAAAAATTCTGATGTCTGCAGTCTTTCCTTGAAGACTCATATTCACGTTCTCTTTATTTCTTCAATAATAATTTGAGTTTATCTGCATAAAATAACAGCCATAAGTATTTTAAATGACATTGAATTTGCGCGTTAAACTTAAATTGGGTTCTGATTTGATAGCTGGACTTGTTGTCAAAGGTGGCGTAGCGAAAACGCGAAAAAACTAGAATATCTTAAGAACGGCTAGTCCTAGAGTAATGGGGTTAGTCTTATTCCTTTTTGTTGTCAAAAATCACGTATAAAATTGGAATTTAATTGATATAGAGCACACGTAGTCTTTTATTTTTATATTTAACGATTTTTGCGGGCCATTTCGCAAAAATAGCCCGTCACTTTTTCCCGAATCGTACTAGAATAACCTACAAATGATTTATATACCAAATTTTGTTAAATTTGGTATATAGCAAATTTTGTTAAATTTGGTATATAAATCACTTGTAGGTTATTGAAATATTACACGCCAAATTTTGTTAAATTTGTTCCATTAGTTTTTTGCTAGAGTGGATAGAGGCAATTTCTGCCGGCTATTTCGCAAAGAAGGCAGATTCTTTTATTACGAATCGTACTATAGTCTAATGGACATCAGGATTTCCCACAAAAAACATACCTACCAAATTTTATGAAATTCGGTCCATTAGTTTTTCAATTAGAGTGGATGTAATATCCACACAGACACACAGAAACATACACAGATACACCCTTACACACACAGACGTCTTCCTAAAAATAGTTGTTTCTTGTTCTAGAAGTACCAAAACGTATAGATTCTTCGAAATTTCGAGTTCCGATCTTCGACCCGATTCCAATACTTTGAATACATACACACACACACACACACACACACACACACATATATATATATTATCTGTGTATGTGTATTATCTGTGTATCTGAATTCTGTGCCTACGCAATTACAATGGTTGTGATTTTAAATGATCCCTAAACTTTTATTATTTCTTCAACGAAGCCTAATTTTAACTTATGCAGAATGCAAATATCTCAACCGATTGTAAGGTGAGTTACATAAGAATTGCTGAATTTTTTTCACACAAAATTATTTACTTCTGGAGTCTGGCATACAAGTTATATGAATCAAATATTCATTGATTTTGCATAGAGAATCAGATGATTTATAATCCCATACAGTTTTAAATATTTAAGTATAATAAATTACTGTAGTACTGAGATAATGTAAAAGATATCACCACTGAATGTATCACAGTTTAGAAATTTTTAAATGAAATTGCATTTCAGCTGGAAAGTGTTTCATAATCAATGCTTATGCATGATTGATCTTTCTTGTTTATATTTAGTGTTGCATCCATCCTAAAACCACTTTATTTTTGCTAATTTTCTGAGCATCTATATTCTACTACAAAGCAATTACAAAGTTTTTGAATTTAAATGCTCACCAAATCTTGATTATTTCAACAATGAAGCCTAATTTTTATGATTGTAGAATGTAAACAAACTATTGTAAAATTAGTTGTATAGGAATTGTTGCCTTTTTTCAAGCAAAATTATTTAACTCTGGAGTCTGGAAAAAAATGTATGAATGAAAAATTCACTACTTTTACATAGAAAACCAAACGATTTATATTTCGATGTCGTCGTTTGAACAAAAGTCATTTTTTTCAATGAAGTTTTAGGTTTTCAAGTAAAATAAACTATTGTAGTTCTGTGATATTGAAAAATATATCACCGCTGAATGTATCGCAATTAAGATGTTTGAAAAAAAATTACATTTCAGTTGGAAATTGTTTCATATTTAATGCTTTATGCATGCTTGATATTTCTCGTTAGTTTTAAATTGGTTTGCTTTCACAAAAATTTAACTAACAGTGAAATATGATAGCCATTTTGCCGTAAAATATTACACTAATTATTATAGTCTATTTATTGAGGTAGCTTTGATTTTATTTAGCGGGGATACATAAATTCAATTTATAGTAAAATGAGATAGCATTGAAATCTAAAATTTCTTAGAATACAAATTTTAGATACCTTTTTAGATACCTAGACAAATTTTAGAAAGTAATTTAAAATGTTATTTATTATTAACTTGGGTATGGTTGTTGTTGTCCCCTTTTAATCCAAATAGTAGAGTTTTTCTGTCTTTGGTGTAGCAATTGCTTTGTCTAATTTACCGTGACAAAAAAGATTGCTTTTTGTTATTGATACCGGTTGATGCATTTCATTAGCTGTTTTGAGCTATTACTAGTTTGAATAAATTTAATATATAGGATACATATTTATAAAATTGGGACGACATATTTAACTACAAAGATTTCCTTTTGAATTAAACCATAGTTCTAATTTATAACACTTCGAATTCAATATCTGTAACGTTGGATTTTATTTCATGCTGCAATACAATATCCATAAGGCATTTACTTAAGATTCAGAGCAAAAGGAATCCACATATATTTATATGTAATCTTGACTGAACCTAAAACATGATGTATGGACGACTAGATATACGGATTTAAGGCAGAGATAAGATTGGAGTCTTATTCACCACTATTCATCCGATTTCATCCTTTATAACCACGAGTTTCATTTAAGATAAAATCTACAGCGAGGTTCAACGTCAGTATATGAAATAAAAACGCATAGAAACAAACTTTCTATAGATATATATCATTTCAAATATTCTTCCAATAGAACTGGATTATATTTTTGAGGTTATACAGATGTTATCATACTTTGATACGTTTGATGAAAATTCAAAAATAGAAAGATATATTTTTATTCTTGAATTCAGCAAAATATGCCTTCAGAATAAAACCACATGAAAATGCGAAATCAATATATTGGTGTATTGTATGTGCATCATAAAATAAATAGGTCTAACACTATCTTACATTTTTCAATTGAATAATATGGGATAGGAATTGATTATTCGAAAGTATATGTTGAATATGAATAATACATGCAATTCAAGTTTAAATTTAATGCCTGACATTTAAACTATTAAATTACAGCACAAAACAAATAAATACAATAGTAGATAAAATAAATCATATTGTGAAGTTATCTCAAATCGTATAATATTTTGCAAAACTTTTTTACTTTCCTTATATACATAATGTATAAGGAAAGTATTGTGACGGGGTCGAAAATTCGAATTCGAGTTTTCGACGGGAGAGTACGTTTTAAGCATCCCTGATCACGAATCAAACATTTTTGAAGTGATGTATGTGTGTGTGTGTGTGTGTGTGTGTGTCAGTGAGTCTGTGGAGACGAAAACTGGCGAACGAATGGACCGATTCGAACGAAATTTGGTACAAAAATCACAATATCTAAACACTGGAAGCCTATTGTTTTTATACGCAATAGAATGTTCAGAACCCCTAAATTTTTGAGTGAAATTTTGAAAAAATCGCAAAAAAATCAAAACCGCCAATAAAGTTACGCAAATAGACATTTCTTATATAATTTTTCATTAGAAATCGATTGACATAAATTTTAGAACGCTAACATGCCCCATTCTCGAGATATTGCAGAGTTTTAAAAAAATATCAAAAAGTCGTATAAAATGAAAAAAAAAATTGCCTTTTAAGATACATGTTCACTTTTCATATGTAATACCATGCGATAAATTTGGTGGGATACTCCTCGTGGATCTAGCTCGTTCCATTCATGAAAAAATATGCTTTGAGTAATACGTTTGCATTTGAACGTCAATAGTCATTTATCTGCTGTAAAAAATGACTTATTTCTCTGTCCATCATGCTTGGCGAAATTTGACGACGAGTTTGGGGGAATGTCGACAACTTGGCGACTTTTTTAAATGTTGCTAAATTAACGAAAAACAAGCCAAATGGTTAAAAATGACGCTAAATCAATGAAAATAACGACTAACTGACGACAATTCAATATCTTAGAAAGAATATAAATATCTTCTATAAAAATAATCTATTTTTTTACTGTAAAAGTAGTAAATTCATTGCATTATATAAGCAAAGTCATGTGCTGCCCACATCAGATTTTTTTATGTTGTTAGAGCTTTCTGTAAGCTTCGACAGCCTTAAAACTGCGTTTTCATCGTCATCTCATTACCTTATCGAGCGAATATCCTATATAAGTACTAAATTAATTTAATCCCATCCTGTATATGGAAGAAGTCGATTCTGTCTCCAAATGCATTTTAGAACTAGAAAGATCAATCATGCATAAAGTATTGATTATGAAACACATTTAAACTGAAATGCAACCCTCTGAATGTATTGCATCTCTAAAATGCGATACATTCAATTCAGTGATATTCTTTTTAGTGATATTTTTTTAATTATCACTGAATTACAATAATTTATTTTACATGACAACTGAAAACGAAACAAATGAACTTTATTTCAAATGACGTCATCGAAATATAAATCGTCTGGCTCTGTATGTTAAAACAGTAAATATTTCACTCTTGCACTTTTATTCCAGATTCCAGAGTTAAATAATTTTGCTGGAAAAAAATTCAGCAATTCTTATACAACTAATCTTACAAACTCGTGTTTGCATTCTTCATCCATAAAAATTAGGCTTCGTTGTAGAAATAAAGTTTGATGATCATTTAAACTAAAAAATAATGTAATTGCGTTGGCACATATTATAGAATCACAGAAAATACGCAAAAATAAAGCGGTTTTAGGACGGATGTAACACTAAATATAACTTTAAAAGAATAAAACTCACGGTTTTTACTCTGGGAAAAAAGATGGATGACATATTTTATTTTGAAGTGGGTCATGTGATCTCTTCATAATATATGGGTGTAATTATTGTTTTAATTTTTATTTTAAAAAATACTACCGAACATATTTTGCTGAATTTCTTTTATATGTTTTATGGGATAATTTTAATATTTCCTAAAATTTTCAAAGCAATTTGTGAATTTTAACTTTGCTTAAAAAATGCTTGAAAATTTAGATCAGCTAGGGTTAAATGTATTTCTTTTTTTCAACCCAGGTTCCACCCCAAACTAATTGGGTGAAATTATTCATTTATCTTCCCATATATTCCACCGACCGTCTCAAAAACATACTAACATTTCATTTTGATACAGTCACTTTTAGGACAGTTATCATTGGAGCGGACAGACAGACAGACTGACAGACAAAATGAACAAAGTCATAAACACTTTCCAATTATGTTGTAAAGTGTTAAAATTTCGTATACACAATTTGGTATATTTCCAAAATTAGATTTTTCGCTCAATATGTGTTAAAATATATTTATCGTAATAAAAAATTGTAAGTAAGAAATCTGTGATTTTGGAAATTTAATCATCTAAAACTGATTTTATTAATCTAAAGGAGCATTTATTCATTTAAAGAGGGACATTTTCTTAGTAGACATCTAATTTTCTAGCAAAAATCAAGCTTTTATCAAGACGATTCTATCTCTACGCCTAAATCCCGAAATATCGAAGAGGTTACCCAGGGTGAAGTAAAAAATATTACACCAAATTTTAAAAAAATAAAATATTAGAAAATCCGTTAATAACTGTGGATTTGTAAATGGAACAGACAAATTTTTAATTTTATACATATGGATAATACTATCAATTCAATTCTCATATAAATCAATAATTTAGTTAAAATTATTTGATTTGATTTTTTACCTAATGAATTTTACACCGTTGCTGGGCAACAGGATATAATTTTCTTCAGCTAGACTTTAAAAAATTATAGTCAGTTCCGTATTTATTTACGTATCCGTATCAATTGATTGTTCTATGGGTAGAAATATTCAGTCATTTATATGCATTTCCCACGCCGCTCGTTCTCGTATCCCAAATAAAAATTGAAGCCATATTTCACCTAGTGAGAAAATAATAGATTGCGTTTTTTTATGTTGACGTAAAACCTTTCTTCGTGCACAATGATTGATGGAAAATATTTTAGAATGCGTAAAATTCAACTTGAGAGAAATATAAGAATAGGCAGTGCATTATTGCCATGGAAAATGTATGCATAAAGGAATAAAATGTTTTCAAATTTTTTCGGTGTAAATTACACTTATGTTTATATAAGCATATTATGTTTATTCGCTGTCTCCATACTGCAGCATCAATTGCTGAAAGTGGGAGTATTGAAAGTCGAGTATCGTACAGAACAGAGCAGCAGGCGCAAAGCGCCTTTAATCTCCAATTTCAATATGTGGTTCTTATCGTCAAACTGTGACATTAATTCAGTGACCCTAATGGGAGGTTCGAGGTTTTTATTTACTACTTTTTTTATTATTTATCCTAGTTTATTATTATCCTAGTTATTAGTCCTATTATTTATCCTAGTTTTTATTATTTATCCAGTTTGTTGCACATTTAGAGTTTAAGCAGTTTGGGGGGTTGATGCAGATCTGAGGATTACCTAGCATTTTAACAGCTTAGAGTTTTGAACACTAGTCGCGAGTTTAATTTGATATCAGATGTTTGAGGTGGGATCTTTTAATTCCGATTATCGATGTTTAGAACAGCGCGGGGTCTCTTACGAGATTTGGCCTTGCGATGATCATAGTCATGCAAATTGAATAACAGTTCATTTGGAACGGATGGCAAATTTTTGTAAAATTTAAGCGCTAGCTTTTTAATTTGGGCTCTAACAGTCTTTATTTTGAAGTCATTCCTAATTACCGAGTTCCTTAAATACCTGGGAGCTTTCCTGATAATCCGTAGGATTTTGTTTTGTTTTGTCTCTAGGAGGTCTATCGTAGTTTTACAGGCATATCCTCATACGGGTGCTGCATACAGCATTCCCGGGCGGATGACCGATTTATAAATTAGCAGTTTGTTTTCATGACTGAGATTTCCGTTTCCTATCATTGGATATAAGGCTCCTGTAGTTATATACGCTTTTTTGATTAAGTTCGTTACGTGCTGTTTCCAGGTTAGGTGGGAATCTATCGTTACACCTAGGTATTTAGTAGTTTTTTCCGCGCGTAAGGCATGATTGTTTATATACAGTGGCGGCGGCGGTTTGTTTTTCCTCGAGAAATAGATCCAATGACATTTGTTGGGGTTTAATTTTATTCGCCATTTTTCCAGCCATGTTTGGAATATGTCTAAGTGTTGTTGTAGCTGTCTGTGCATTACTGAGACATATGGGTGTTTTGCAAGTATCGCACTGTCGTCTGCATAGAGTGCCAGCTCTGTGTTTGGAGTCCTGGGGATGTCATTCAGGTATATGTTAAAGAGTGTCGGGCCCAAGATAGAACCTTGCGGTACACTACTTTTAATGAGCTTGGGTGTTGATAAGTTACCTCCTACTTTGACTTGAAAGTGTCTGTTATTTAAGTATGAGATTAAAAGTTTGACAAGAGCGTCAGGGACTTTTAAAGTGATCAATTTGTACGCTAATCCACAGGGCCACACTTTATCAAAGGCTTTTTGTATGTCCAGAAAAATCGCAGCTGTGGGTGTCTTACTATTAAGTCCAGAAGATATGTACTCTACCACTCTCAGCAATTGATGAGTGGTGGAGTGCTTTGGCCGAAATCCAAACTGCTCCGGAATGAGGATGTCATTCTCACTAAGGTGCGTGTTCAGTCTCTTAAGAATTATTTTCTCAGTAATTTTACTAAGTGTCGTTAGCAAGCTAATTGGTCTGTAGTTGGCTGGAATTGTGGCATCCTCACCTGGCTTGGGGATTGTTATGATTATCGCTTCCTTCCATTCTTTGGGAAAGTAGTTTAGTTTTAATATTTTATTTATTAAGATAGTCAAGTAACATATTACGTTTAGGGGTAGGTTTTTAACCGCAATATTTCTGATTTTGTCGTGCCCTGGGCTTTTACGATTTTTGATAATTTCTAATATCTCCTGCGGGGTGGCTGGGTTAATCTCAACCGTTACCGGGGAATTCCTGAAGTTATTTAAAGTTTGGCTAACCATTCTTAGGGTATCCTGACACATTAGATCGTGGTTTGGTTGGAATTGTTTTTCATAATGGCTTGCGAGCGCCTCGGCTTTTTCCTCGTCTGAGTACGCGATTTTAGCGCCATCCATTAGTGGCGGAAGCTTAATTTGAGGTTTCCTGAGTCTTTTTGCGAATTGCCAGAGCGATACATCTTCTGGGCTAAGGGATTCGATTAATTCTTTATACTGTTGCTGCTTTTCTGCGACAATTTTCCCCCTGACTTTGCTCGTGAGTCTGTTAAGCTCCCTTTTAAGGGAGGGATCTCTGTTAGCCTGCCATGTCTTACGCATTCTATTCCTTTGCCTGACTAATTGTTTGACATGGTGGGAAAGTGTGGGTAATTTTGGAGACTCACGATGTGTTGTGGCAGAGGCAATTGCTCTCTTGATTTCTGTTGTGAGTGTATGCGTGGCAGAGTCAATATCCGCCGTGCTCATAATGTTAGGTACTGCTAAATGCGGCTCGAAGAGTGCTCTTTTGAATACTTCCCAGTTGACCCTCTCTTGTTCCAGAGAGGCTGGAAGAGGTGTGTTCAGGTCAAATGTCACCAGTACCGGTAGATGATCCGAGTCGAATTCATCCAGGGTACTAATAGTGTTAGCGTAGTCTATGTTTCGCGTTAGGACAAAGTCTATGAATGTGCCGCTGGCGCCTGAGAAGCAGGTTGGTGTCGACGGAGCAATAATGTTAGTATTTGTGGTGTTCAGCAGTCTATGTATCTGTGTACCGCGTGCATTGGCTCTCCTACAACCCCACGCTCGGTGATGTGCGTTGAAGTCGCCTGCGAGTATCGTGTTGGGATATCGCGAGAAAAGCAGTTCCAGCTGCGCAGCTACGTCTACTCTACTCATATTTTTGACATATGTTGAGGTTAGGATAAACGGGCTAGTATTATGAATTTTAATTTTTATGCTAGTATTTTCTATACTTTGAAGATTTATGCTTTTTAGTTCCTCGTGGGGAATATTTCTTTTAATGTATATTGCTGTTCCTCCATGGGGCGTTCTAGCATTAGTATTTGAGCTAAGATTATGATAACCTGAGTAGTTGGCTATGTTTAGTTTTTTACTTTCTCTAACTCTAGTTTCCTGAATTAGTAAGGCGTCTACGTCATTTTCATTTACATAGTTCCTAAGTTCATTTATTCTTGGAGATATGCCGTTCGCATTCCAAAATATTATTTTTATTGACTCCTTTTGGGACCTAGCCATGACGGGTTTGATTCTCACTGTTACTTTTAAAGTCCGCGATTATTTTAAGGGCCTCAAAGACCATTACCATTGGATCGCTTTTTTTTTGTACCAACTCTGCGAACTGCATCAACAGACGTTTTATGTCGTCTAGATTAAACATGCTGATAAACCCTCTGATGAGGTTGAGGATATCCTCCATCTTTTCAGCATCAGATTTATCAGCCTGTTCAGTCTCCGCTTCCATTTCCTCAGCCTTAACCGCGGTTTGCACTTTTTTGTGAGTGTCCTTTTGGAAGTTTTTTGTTTTTTTTCACCCGTTTTAGCTAACGGCTGGGTTTGCGCGAGCTCTTCTCCCTCCCTGACTCGTTTAGTTTCTTTCCATTCCTTAACTTTGCTATCCAGTCTATCCTTTGCCTCTTTTGCCTGTCTGGCTTTTTCTGCCTCCGATCTTCTTTTAATTGCAGCTGTAGCTGCTCTAACTTCCTCTAGAGTCAATTCTCTGGAGGTCGAAGGTTTGGGGGCCTGCTCTTGCACCGATCTGGTAGGTGCTGAAGTTTCGTGCCTGTTTATCTGTGGCACTAAGTGCGAGGAGCCCTGAGGGGGTGCCTGGGGGTTTGGTCCGAGGGCCTTTTGCCTCCAAGGGGGTATCTGATTTTTTGGGGGTGGGGGGGGCATACCCCGGTGCCTTTCCCTTGTTCCAAGGGTTCTTCGGGCATTGCCTGAAGTTCGCCGGGTGGTCTCCATTGCAGTTAGCACACGTCGCCTTCTCTGTCCTGGGTCTCTGGCAGTCTCGTGTGAAGTGTCCTTCACCACACTTCAGGCACTTTGGCGGCATACTGCAGTTCTCTGATGAGTGGTTGAATTGCTGGCACCGGTTGCAAATTTTAAAGCCCCTAGCTCTGAAGGCCTCTACCTTCACAGCCAAGTACCCTAATCTTGTGAGTCTGTAGACCCTCTGCCAGTCATCGGTAGGCCTAAGGCTGACTAAAAAGATCGGCAGGGGTAATCTCGTTTTGGTGTTTCTCAATTGAGAAACCCGGACTACATCTAATCCATTGGATGTTAGAGTCAATTTTATCTCCTCAATGTCATAGCTACTTGGTAGCCCCTTCAAGACTACCTTTTTCGGCCTTTCAGTTTTGAGGTTTAAACTATGGAAGGGGATTTTCTCGCTAGACAAATGGCGCTGAACCCTATAGGAGTCAGCGTCATTGGGTATCAGTTTGATCATATCTCCTGTCAATTTTCCAGATACTTTATTTCCTGTAATTTCATTTAGCTTTTTAAGGAGAGCCTGGTAGTTATCTCTAAACTTTATGAAGAAACACTCTGCTTTTGGTTCTTTTTTTTCTGCATTCATAACATTATCTCTTCCACTATTTTCAACCGCTTTAGGTTTAGGTGCACTTTTAAACTGCACAGGTTGTGCAGCAATTTCAGCATAAGTCCTAGTTCTAACATTTTCATTTTCATTTACAACACTATCACTAGATTTTAAGTTTCCATCCTGGTTTTTAGTAGGCGTTCCCTTAGTGGGAGACTCCTCTATCCTAGGCCTTTTACATGGATTTACAACCGTTTCAGTTTTGTCAGAAAGTTTAATTTCATTAATTAATCCTATTTCTAGCAGTTTAGCTTTAACTTCAACATTATTAACACATACATTACTATCCTCAAGTGATTTAAAGATTACGTACATTTCACTATCCTTAAATTTAGTCATGTCACGGTAAGACAGAAAAGAATACACAAAATTGAACGAACCTATAATCCGGGAGACTTGGTCCTGTTCCTGTTCGATGAGTCCATTCTTGAGCATATCCCTGATATGCAGAGTCAGCGTGTAGATAACCAGTCCTAAGAAGTTGACGACTTGCATCACATCAATTGGCCACGTGAAGCACGATCCATCCTGCGGGAGAGAGTCACTGTACAAGTTCATGGCATCCTTGAGAGGCCGAGCACATTCTCCATCAAGCTCACTAGCAGTAATCCTCGTAAACTCCAGATGATCCTTGTCCAAATCCATATCTTCAGTTGAGAGCAATCCAAAAAGTCACTACCACGTGTAAGGCACACGTGGTGAATCCAAAATTGAGATAGCTCGAAAGCACAAAATGGCGGAAATCCGCACGCAAAAAAGTTGAGAATTACTTAGCCCGACGTGCTCTATCGTAACTTGATATAACACGCCCAAGCGTAAGCAAGAAAGTCACCACAAGGTAAAAGCAGCAGCTTCGCAAAATCACAACCTCACACTTCGAAGTCTGAGCTCCGAATGAATGAATCAGTGGGGGTATTATATAGAAACATTTTAAATAAAAAAACATTTGGATTATTTTTCTGAATGTTATTTTAAATGATATTTAGGTTGATATGATATATTTGCTGAATGTTCATCCAAATCAATGTGCGAAACAATAATTAATTGCTTAAGACATCTTAAACTAGATGTAACGAAATGTGCAAACAATTTTATTAGATCAGTGTTTACCAGATATTCAATATTTGCATGTACAGTTTTGATATATTTATGCCCCCATGTACCCGTTGTTCAATAGTGTGGTCGGGGTGCAAAGGGCAGGCGCCTTAGAACCATTCTTCATTGCCTCAATACAATATATCAAGCATTGCCTAATACTTGAAGAAATTACTATGTACCACTGCGTATGAAAGAACTCGTCACATTGTTTACAAATATTATATTAATCACATAATGTGGTATTCAAAACGTATTTATATTAGAACAAGAAAGATCAATCATGCATAAACATTGATTATGAGACACTTTCCAACTTCAATGCAATTTCATTTAAACATCTCTAAAATGCGATATATTCCTAGGTAATATTTTGAAAATTATCACATTACTACATTAATTTATTATATTTGAAGACCTAACACTTCATCGAGAAAAATTAACTTCATTCAAATGACGGCATTGAAATATAAATTGCCTGGTTTAAACATATCTAAAATGCGATATATTCCTCGGTAATATTTTTTAAAATTATCATAATACTACAATAATTTATTATATTTGAAAACTTCATCGACAACTGAAATTTATTCAAATGACGTCATCGAAATATAACACGCTTGACTCTCTCTATAAAAACAGCATTTCATTCATAAACAGTTTTCCATTCATTTCATGCATCACAATACAATAATAATTTATTTTATTTAAAAATTTAAGACCATGGCGGTACAAGTAATTAAACTCCATGCTTAAAACTTCATCGAAGAAATCGTCATTCTCTCTGTAAAGTCAATGAATATTTCATTCATATCAACTGTATTACAGACTCTATGAGCTAGATAATTTTGCGTTAAAGAAATGCAGCAATTCTTATACAACGCATTCTACACATTTTGCTGTTTACATTTTCCATAAGTGAAAAGTAGGCTTCGTTGTAGAAATAATCAAAGTTTGAAGATCATTTAAACTCAAATATATTTTAATTGCGTTGTATCAGGAAATTGACGCACAGAATTTAAGCAAAAATAAAGCGGTTTTAGGACCGATACAACACTAAATATGAATTAAAAAGAACTTTAAAAGAACTTTTTTTTTATATTTTTTTCTTTGCATAAAGGTCACGTGATCACTTCATATAAAAGGTGTAATTATTATTTTAATTTTTATGAAAAAAACTACTAAATGTATTTTGCTAAATTTTTTTTTATATATTTTATGGGCCAATTTGAATGTTTTCTAAAATTTTTGAAGCAATTTGTGAATTTTAAATTCGCTTAAAAGATGTTTGAAGAATTAGGTCCCATGGGGTTCAGTGTATTTCATTTTTTGAACCCGGGTCCAATCCACAACTAATTGGGTGATAATATACATTTATATACCCATAGGTCCCACAGACCATCTGAACAACATACTAAAATTTCATTTTGATAAAGTCATTTTTACGGCAGTTATTATACTAACGGACAAACAGACAGACAGAATGAACAAAGTCATAAACACTTTTCAACTTTGTTGTAAAGTATTAATAAAATGTTATATAATGGGTATTTTGTCTCTAAAAGTAAAACTAAGTTTGGGTTTTTGGATTAAAATTTTTAAATGATGCATACCAGAGTATTTTAAGACGATCTAGGGTTTCATAATTTTAAACATCATTAATTATAATTTATATATTTCGGGAAATATTATTTATCTTTAAATTACCCTGTTGGATATTCCCGGGATAAAATCGCAACTCTTCAAGTAATAATTTAGTTAGTTTCTACTCTTGTGATATTGGTGATATTATTTTCATGGAGCAAAATATTCCACACCGTTGAATTCCGATAATAACTCCTTACCCGGAAGTTGTTTGTAAGTTTCTCCGTCGTCTTTTCCCAAGCTGTCTGTGGGCTTCTTGGAGTTAATTTTTTTCCACAAATATTTTTGTCATTGAACCTGAGTTCACCACTTTTAGCTCGGGAAGCAAGTTAATCCTAAAGCGTAAAATAATCTATATTAGTTTTCCCAATTTTTTTATTTCCCTGTCGCCGTGATTATAACGATCTGTGGAACATAATTATCAGAGATTGAGGAATAATTTTTGATTCAGAATTTGACAATGTGTAATAAATTTTTATATACATGTAGTACAATTAGCACACAAAAAAAAGTTTAAATGTTTCTTTTATAAATATTTTCTTTATTTCTCGCTGCTCAACTTTTAAATGAAAATTTTAATAATTCCTTCGTTGGAGGAATTACCCTGTGATCAGAGGAAACAAAAATTAAAGTAGTTGTAAAAAAAGAAAGTACTGAATGACATGCATATAAATTAGCTTTTCGTTCAGGGTGCTATTAAAATATTTAAAACCCTTACCTTGAGGGCAAAGCCTCAATAATAACAATTTGCAATCACCCAATTTATTCTCGGACGTTGCTGCAACCTGACTTAGAATACAAGATAAATTGCTAAAGGTAAACACCAAAGTAATTTTTTCTTGGAGAAGATATCAATTTATGTATTTAGTGTTAATAATTATGAAGAAGTACTAATTCCTAAGTAAGCACACATTCAACCATTTTTTTTTGTTTAATTCAACCATTTTTTTGTTTAAGACGAAATTCACATAGGTTATAATTAATAATCCTTTATAAGCATGAAACAAATATAATATGAATAAACGAATAAAATGCGTTCTTTTGAATTCATTCGTTTCGAACATGGCATACTGAATTTGTATTAATTAACATTTTAAATACCCCGTAAAAATATTACATTATTTTAAAGTAAACATTTGATATTGATATCAAAGCACTGTATTATTATCGTTTTAGCATTATATCAAATATCTTACTTTTAATAGGTTATATTAAAATTTCATTCTTTTGAATTCATGCGTTCATACATAGTGAAGTTTTATTAATTATCCTTTTAATCTCTCCATAAAAGTATGAGATTTTTTTAAGTAAAACATTTTAAATTGATATCAAAACATTATGTTATTATCATTACAACACTATATTATATATTTTACTTTTAATAGGTTATATTAAAAAATAAGCAAAATATTGAGCACAACATTGTTTTTCTTGTTTAAAAACAACAAAATAAAACGTTTGCATTTTCGTTAAATAAAGCCACTTGACTCCATTTCAATTCCTGCAATTGACCATAAAATATGTATCCCAGGCTTGACAAATAGTCTTTCAGATTCAGTAACCGTCGCTGTCTCGGATTTCGTTTATTAATTTCTAAGCCAGATTGATAAAAGTTGCTCGATATTGCAAATGGTTCTGAGGAAATTGATTGCTGCTTGAATAAAATACAGTTTATATTCCATCTGTTTCACTATTATTGTATAAAACTAGAGCCGATGTTAAATATGTTTGCATATCGCATATACTAGTAGATAGATAGTAGTGCGTTTGCCACCAGTAGTGAAATATCAGTAGTGGGTTTGCCACCAGTAGTGAAATATCAGTAGTGAATTTACGAAAGATACTGGGTGTTCTTAGAATATTGTAAGAAACGTTGAGCAATATGCTATGAAATATGCTATATACTTGTATATAATAATATCGTAAGATATTAATTTTATAAACTTCCAAACTATAAAAATTAATACAACGGGAAAACCATTAAAAATAACTTATAACACTTTAAATATTGTAACAATTTAAATATTGGCCAATCAGCCAATTTATGTAATACATTAATAACTGTAACTTTAAATTTAGAAACAAGAATTTAAAACCCAAATAAAAAAAATGCTATGTAAAAGTTTTATATCAAATATATTAAAAAAATCCACCAAAACATAAGCTTCTGCCTCGGCAGGAAATCACATACTAGTATCTTCAGCTTTAACCGTAATTTAGTTACGCAACATTCTATCTGTTGAGCTACTGATATACATTATTTTACAAAAAAAAAAAAAAAAAAGAAAAACCGAAGCACCCCTGAAATCAAATCCGATCATCTTGAAATTTTGCAAGCAAATTCCTTTATATCAAGTATGCAAATGATTAAATTTATTAGTTCCAGTGAGTGTTAACTTCGAACATAACGCGCAACTAGCATCCTTTCTACTGAGCAACTAGCATCCTATAAAACAGGTTAAAAATGTTGACGGTTTACCTTTGCCCGCTATCGGCAATGCAGTTCCGTGGAGACACAACTAATAATGTCGTTACGACGTTGCCGAATACCTTTTAAGCAATAAGGCGAGTTGGACATGGTTGTATAGTTGGGATTCGTGAAGCTAACTGGTTATACCGAGCATTAGGCCGCCACCAGTACCGAATG
Source organism: Amaurobius ferox (assembly GCA_951213105.1). Lineage (NCBI taxonomy): Eukaryota > Metazoa > Arthropoda > Arachnida > Araneae > Amaurobiidae > Amaurobius > Amaurobius ferox. The sequence continues at coordinate 58,806,049 of OX578140.1, forward strand.
GACACTGCTGAGCAAAAGTGCTGGCAGCAATGGTTGCTGCAAGGAACTCATCGGCTGAATGAGGCTCTGGAAGACCAAGGTGCCCGAATGCGAGGCAAGATCGGATAATTGTGCGACAGGCAGGAACTGGCCCAACCGCATCATTGCCCGCCATCTAACGTGCTACAGCCTCTTTCATACTACTCATGGTATCTTCCACCATATCACGGCGCTTAGCTGAGGTGGGGTACGCTCACGGAGACCTTTAAGACGTCTGCGCATAACCCTACAACATCGACACAGTTATTTGGAGTGGTGTTGTAGCCGAGAAGCATTGCTGTCAGCAGACTGGCATCGCATAATTTTCAGCGATGACTCACACTTCAGTCTTTCAGCAGATGACCAACGGGTATGTGTGTGGATGCGCAAGGGCCAGTGGCCCTTGCGCCTCCACACACATACAACACACACATACAACACACACATACAATCAGCCTTTGTTTCACACAGGCACTCAGCCGGCCACACACAAAGCTGCAGTAAGCTTTCGGGTCTGACGTGTGGTCTAGGTTTACAACAGGCACTCCTCCATTAACCCTAGTGTGATGGTGTGGGATGCTATCACTTACGACAGCTTGTCTTACCTAGTCATCATGCGTACAACTTTAACAACTCAACGAAATGTTGATGAAATCCTGCGACCTTTTGCGTTATCTTTTATGGCACGTCATTCTGGGGCCATTTTCCAACAAGATATTGCCACGCCATATACGGCTCAACTATCCGTTTACTGTCTCTGTGCTGTTGATACTGTTTCTTGACCAGCAAGGTCCCCAGACATCTCGCCAATCGGGCATATATGGGACAAGCTTGACCGCCAGATTCGGGCACACCGAAATCTAGCAGATCTGGAGCATCAATTGAGGAATGCCTGGCAAAATGTATCGCAGGAGGACTTAGAAAACTTTATCACTCCTTACCTAGAAGTATGCAAGCATGATTTGCCGCCAAGGAGTATTTCACCAATTAGTGATTTGAAAATCCAACGTGCAATTGCTAACCATTGAGGGGGCCTGCGACCTTAATTTTTATTAATTTCATTACCTGTGTATAAGCTGTAAGCATATTTAATTTCAATAAAAGCAGTCACTTTCTTCATGGTACTTCGTTTTTTTTTTTTTTTGGAAAATAGTGTATTTTCACTTCTATATTTGAAGTAGAGTCTGCATTATATTTCTGAGACTTTACTTTTGATTCATTCGACTTTCTACTTATGATTCTGGTTTATTACATAGATTAATAGATTACCATTACATCATGTAATAGAATCAAAGCATTACTGCAACTAACATATTGAATTCCATAACATCTTGTGAGATTGGTCTGGTTTGCTTCATCATCAAGCACTCTTGCCACTCTAATCCACATTTGCAAAACTTTCTACTATTTTGCTTTTATTATATTCAAATTTACTGTCTGACAAGACTTAATATTGCATGTACGAGCTCTTAAATTGCTATCCGTATACTTTAATGCGTATTCAACTCTTTAATTTTCTATAATTTTTGCTCTACGCAATAGAGAACATCCATTGTGAGCAGCACCTGATTTCCCCTACATTATACATGTGCAAGGCTGTTTTTTATGTAAGGACTTTTAAAATAATGATGTACAAGATATACGAAGCACTGAATTTGACATAAATATTATACACTTTTCTTGATGACGACATGTAAATCTAATGCGAAGTACAAAATTAACTTATATGATGTGCTAATTTATATTGACAATTAGAAAAATTCCCAAAAAAAGCAATAATCTGAGATATAATACTAAATAAACTGAAATTTATTTATTAAATTTTTGTTGATACTTAATTTTTAACAACAAAACCTATAATATCAATCTACTTATTCTAAGGTCATTCTCGAGATATTAGTATTTTAAAACTTTGAGAAGCTGATGATTTTTTTTCACTGTAGTTAGAAACTGTTAGATGAAACTCTTATAATTTAGAAAGTGAGTCATTTTTGTAATACCCTGTTGTTGATTAGATTTTGGTACGATTCGATAAAAATATAGCCCTTTTTTGCGAAATTGCTTGCAAAAGCGTTAACATCTGAAAAAAAATGTTTAATCATGATTAAATGTTTTCCTTAAATATTTGTTTTACACATAATTTTAATGACGAAATGAATAAAACTTTCTGCACCATTTTAGGACGACCTATTTTCGAGAGATTCAAGTTTATTGAGAAATTTTGAGGATATGGCGACGTTTTAGAATGCATTATGTTGCCTAAGGAAAAATAAGACGTAAAAACTGAAAACTGGATATAATATTATTTAGGTATATGTGTCAAATTGAGCAAGTAAATTCAATTTAATGAGTTATGAATTCGAAACAGTAGTGAAATGCATGTTTTGCTTACATTAGATATTTAAATTTGCAATTAGAAGAGTTTCATGATGTTACAAACAAATCCGATCCTCTATCCTAAAACATTCCATATTTTCAATATGTGTAACAGCCATGAATCAGTAAGTACACTCAAGATTAATTGTTATTTTTATTTCTCTCCCAATATCGTTGGATCAGATTTGTTCTTTTACTCAATATTCAGTTGCGAAATGGCAATAACCGCACTGGAATCAGGAACGTTTACCATATTCTACAATATTTCGCACCTCTAGAAAATAAACGTTGGTTTCATAACGGAGGCGACTTCAAATCAGACTAAAACTGAGATCAGACTGCATCAGACTTCAAAGACGATGTTCAAAATCACAAGATCCTCTCATACATGAATTAAAAAAATTAAAACCACACTTCCCTTTCAGCAATCAGCTTTGTATCCAATGTACAGGCATATTCTATGATTTTATAAATTCAGAATATCATTTTTCGCCGGATTGTGAACAAATTCAAAACGGAATCTATGCTGTCTGAGTTTTACTCTTATTCCACTGATTTTCCAAATTTGGAATACCCTCTTTTGCTGGATTATGCACAAAATCAGTACGGAACTCGTATAAAATAGTAAGAATTATATGGTTAATTTCGCCGTACACTATAGGAGCTCTCAAAATTGTTAAGTATGTATAGCCAACTCACTTTTTACTTTTCTTATACACATAATGTATAAGGAAAGTATTGTGACGGGGTCGAAAATTCGAATTCGAGTTTTCGACGGGAGAGCACGATTCAAGCATCCCTGATCACGAATTAAACATTTAGGAAGTGATGTCTGTGTGTGTGTGCGTGTGTGTGTGTGTGTGTGTGTGTGTGTGTGTGTGTGTGTCAGTGAGACTGTGGAGACGATAACTGACGAACGAATGGACGGATTCGAACGAAATTTGGTATAGACCAATAAAAATATAAATACAACAATAATAATAATAATAATAATAATAATAATCTTCATTTTAAGACGAAGAATATAAACTCTTCCGACCTGAAATTTTTCCAAGGTGAAAAGGCGAAATATATATTTGTCATTATTATTTAATACAATTAGAACATTTATGTTGAAATGCGTTTCAAATTATTTTTATTTTCTAATTTTGAACAAGAATGTTTCATGCATATTTTGTTGCCACACATTGTGAAGGAAATCCAAATAGTGCATATAGACTAGCCAGTTATTTTTATAATCCCCTTTGCTAGCCCCTTGCTTAGCATTTCTACTTTTCAGCAACATTAAATATATGTTAGTATTTCTGCATTTCTCTTTCACCTACATTGTACCTCCCATATACTTTCATTGTTTCCAATATATTGCTATGCAAATGACTATTATTTTATTATGTTACCTGCGTGGCTTAAATAAATAGAATCCGACATAATATAAATATATTTAGTCATCATATAAAATTTTATTTGAATATTAATGTTACCTGCTGCTCCCATGAATAGGTTATGCTCTATTTAGATTGAAATGAACGTTGTTTCTGTGAGAAAATCAATCCCGAAGCAGATGTTTTTAAAACAAACTAATGATTCTCCTTGAACAAGAGAATCAAGATACATTTAATTAAGCTAATTACCTAAGACATCGTTTTCGGTAATTAGCCTCAAAGAGGACAATTATTCATCGGACTGCATTTGTCAATTTGTCTCTGAATTAACTCTGACTTAATGGCAGTATGATAAACTGATAAGATAATCGAATTTTTAAAGATATATCTGCCGCTTTTCGCTGGTAATTTCGTATTTCACAGGTTGCTTAAATAAATAGAAAATAGTTATTTTAATGACTTTTGATAAGTTTTGTTACATTTATTAAAGTCATGATTTTCTATTTTTTTTTCGTAAATTTACTGTCAAGTTACAGTCAGTGAAAATATTCAGATACTCAGATGAAAACATCCAGAAGAATAAATGGGAAGTAATAAGATTTTAAATATTTAAATGTAAAAACAAACTATCATCTGAAGTAATTTTTAAGTGAAAATACTGTTGTCTCTAACGCAAGACTTCAATAAATAATTAGTAATAGTTAATGCATTAAAATAATAAGTAATAAATTTAGATATTTCGGGTAAACATAAACATGTATTTGATTTTCTGATAACTCTGCAGCACTGAAAATAAATACATTTTTCGTCATTAATGAAACATACATTATTTTAGATCTCATATAATTTGCTTGATTTTTATGAGTGATTTCTAATTTTTTTCAATGGCTAGAAATAATTGGTAAACAATGGTATCCAGCGCTTTTGTTCAAAAATATATGCAAATCATTAATTCATGTTATACTAGTTATAATAGTTAGTTTATTATAAGTAGTTTTACATCTAAAACGTGAAATTTGAGTTCGGCCCCATTAGTATGATATATATATACATGATGTCACTTGCTTAATGAAATGTCTAATTTACCAGAATTAATAAAACAATTATTTTATGATACATTTTATATTTCCAAAAACGGTTTTTAAAAAAGCTCAAAAATTCTTACTGTTCATGTTCTTTGATAGCCAAATTTCAGTCGATTGAATAAATACTTGAAACTTTCATTTTTTTCTCATTTCCTTTTAGAAACCGCGCACAAAGAGGCTCAGACAGATATAAAGACATACACTCTAAGACAAAAGATCGACGCACCAAGAAAGAATTACCCAAATGAGACAAAATGTGGTACCCGTAATGTCCATGTACAGAAAAAGAAATGATTAGAATTTCAGAACAATTGGATGATTTATTGCCCTGAAAGATCTACACATAGTAAGCACGGCAATATGGCGTTGGTCCACCTCTGCCCTTGATACAAGCTATTACCCGATGTTTCATTGATGCATAAAGTTGCCTCATGGTATTCTGAGTGATGTCGTTCCAAATGGCCTCCAATTGACGAGCTAATTTCTTTACATTCTGGGATGGTTGCAGGTGGTGTCCCATATCAGTCCAAATGTGATCAATAGGCGAGAGATCTGGGGATCTGGCTGGCCAAGGAAGTATGTCGTAAGCGCGCAGACAATCAATAGAGAGGCGTACCGCATATGGCCTGGCATTATCTTGCTGAAAAGTTAGTCTGGTGTGTAAAGAATGACAATGCAACGGGACTATCAAAGGTGTCCAGCTATCAAACGAAATGACACCCCAGACCATAACTCCCTGTTGGCAGGCCGTGTGGCGTGTGACAGTAAAAGCAGGATCTTGACGATGTACGGGCTGTCTCCAGACACGTCTGCGCTGGTCGTCGGGACTCAGCTTGAAACGGGACTCATCACTGAAGACAATTCGTTACCAATCCGAACAATTCAACTTTGATCGGACCCGGCACCATTATAATCGGTGTTGATTTTGCATACTGGTCAGTGGTAGGCGGCGTAATGGACGCCGCGTGTACAGATTTCGCTCCCGTAGTCTTCTATTAATGGTCCGGATGGTCACTTCCGTGTTTGTCACACGTTGGATGGTTGATAACGACGAATCTTTTGCTGTCACAGCTGCTCTGACAATCCCTCTATCTTCCCGTTTTGCCGTCGCTCTAGGCCGTCCGCTTACCGCTGAAATCTGCCATTCCTTCCAACATCGTCTAATTGCTGCATCGCTCCTAACCTAGGGCCGAGCGATTCGTCGGTGTGCCCATCCAGTTTCATGCAGTCCGATAGCACGCCCTCTTTTAAACTCCTTCATATGCTCTCAGTGGTCGCGAATTCGCTGGCGATGCATTGTTACAATCAAGGAATGTAAACTCAATCGAAATCCACTGCACATTTTGTTCCTGAAAGCGAGGTTCGCTCGTTATATACACCACCATGGTGCTCAGTTACAATGCGCTGTAGTTTAGACTATTCATTCATTGGCTGTGAATTTTTGATCATTTCCATATTCGGTCGAAACGTGTTTGCATGTAAAGTTTCATTACTATCGGATTATTTAATGGGGTGCGTCGATTTTTTTGTCTTAGAGTATATTTGAAAATGCTCTCTAACTTCCCTTTCCTCTCCAAACCCCATATTTTGAAAAAGTTTTGAAGTTCTAGTAAATTCACTATTTTATTTTATTTTTGAGCTATGCTTCCTTGATATAGATTCTGTAGTGTGGTCAATATAAAGTCGGCTCTGCGGCAGAAGGCTTCCGGTTCGAAGCTCGCTTGATGCAGATTTATACTTTCCAAAGATAAATTATTTTCAGAAAATGTATTTGTATTCATTCATTTCCTATCTATTATTTAAAACATAGACCGTTTTTAATTATTCTATTTCTGAAGATCTATAAAACCGATTTTCTTTCGACAAAAACAATTGTTTAGCAGCTGATATTTTCTAAATAAGTAACAAGTGCATAAATTATGATTTGCCAAGGACTATAGCCAGAATCAAATTTAAGGGTTTCTTGGTACGGCAATGTATTAATTTATGCTTATATATTTCTTTCTCACAGAAGCATTTGGAATAATATCGTGAAAATGAGGGTAATCCCCAATGCGATTGGCAGATTTCGTAAAATTTGCGTAGAGCAGAACACTAGTAGATTCCATCTACAATTGATTTTAATTCCTAGTTCGAAAACCGTGGGAGGTGGATCACATGTAGTGATATTTCATTGAATTCAACATAAATACGAATCCCCCAAGAAGACGCTTTACCTTTACGAAGAGTAAAGGTCAAAATAAATTTAAAGGCCCAGCATTACTTTTCGAAACTAAATTTCACTGTCTAAATTCCCTGCTATAATCACAATTGAGCCATTCAGAGGAATGATCATCAGTTTATCGAAGCTAACCACTTGATTAGTTTAATCTTAAAAGTTTGCAATCAGATCGGGTGTGGTGTGTTATTTTGCTTTACAATGCTTTATAGTAATATCATATAACCCACAAGAAGAAATAACATTTGAATTTAGATGTTATTAATTTTGTTTACCTAAATTATTTTACACTTTCATGTATTTTTTGCAAAAGTTTTGCAACGGGTTTCACTAGATTAACTTATGATGCCTTTGCTTTGGTAGTACCATCGACATTAGGTATTTTTATGTCATCAATCATAGTTGATTTTAGGAATTCCAGAGCAGTTTCAATACTGCATATATACTGGCTACGAAAATTGGGTTTGGAAATCCGTTGGTTCAACAATGCGTGCTATAGAAGCTTATAATGAAATCCAAATGTCTGCTGGACTGCCATTGTAATATATCACTAGGCATGAAATGGATAGTGGTCACTAAAAGTAGCACTTACACACGTAATAAAAGTTGGATATCACTCACACGGGATTCCCCGGCCACACATTAAGCTGCCATAAGCCTCAGGGTTGGTCGTGTGGTATGGATCTTCAACACACGGGGTTCCAGTCAAAAATGTGTAGCGATTTTGCATTGAAACCCAACGTGCCCTCACTTATGTGGTGCTCCCTGATAACGAAAGCAATAACAAATTACTTCCACAATGAGTTTCTGGTACGGCACAAACTAACCAAATGCTCTAAGATCCACATGAGGTAACATAATGTATCCCAAATGAATTGTAAATACATTTCTTGTATAGCATATCTATTTTATACTTTCTTATATTTATTCTTAGTAAATATAAGTTATCCCTTTCTTTATTTTTCGTGCTTTTTAAGAACAACTTTTTGGAAAAAGTGCTATCTATAAATACTCACTCACATATTCCACATTATAAACTGTCTGTCTTCTTTATTACAAAACATGATATGTTATTTGTGTGGTAGACAGTATTGAAGTTCAAAACTATCTGGAATTTATGCATGGGAGAACACATTTCTTTTAATATGGAAGTATTTGAGATGCTTTTTCAAAAGATTCTGAATCATATTTTTGTGCGCCATAAAGATGCTATCGCTCCTTTCAGTGTATTTGATGGAAGTTCAATGAAACAGTAAATACGTTCTTTTTTATAACGCAAATCCTTTTTCAACAATGTGAAATATTAAATGTGATGTATCGTCATTGGATTATGGTAAAAGGATGAATATAAAACACGAAAGGTCTGAACGTAAAAATATAATGTATCAACTTATAATAAAAAAAAAATGCAAAAATGAAAGTGGAAATTTGGAAAATTTAATAGATATTCGAGGGATTTTTTGTTACAAATTTCACGATATGACTTAAATAATGAAACTTTGGATTCCCTGATGGGATAATCTTAGGTTTGTATTATTGAGGTATGTTATATATAAATATATATGTTATATATATATTAGAAAAGTATAATAACAATAGTAATGACTAATTATAAGTAATCATAAAATATTAAATTTACAAAAGCAGTCAAACCACGGTCACAATGCCGATAATAGAAATGAACAGCACCGGCCCAATTTCGAAGATTAACCAGCAAAAGATTCCTCTTCAGGTCTGAGCATCTAATTCTAATGATTCCTCACAAATGACTGTTTATATACAACTATTTTGCAAAAAAAGCACCATGAAGAAAGTGACTGTTTTTATTGAATTTAAATATGCTTACAGCTTTTATACAGGTAATGAAATGTTTAAAAAATCGATGCCGCTGGACCCATCAACGGTTAGCAATTGCACATTGAATTTTCAAATCAGTAATTGGTGAAACCCCACTTGGCGGCAATGGATGCTTTTATACGTCTAGGTAAGGAGTGATAAGGTTTACTAATGTCATCCTGCGCTACATTCTGTCAGGCATTCCTCAATTGTTGCTCCAGATCTGCTACATTTTGGGGTGCCCGAATCTGGCGGCCTAGCATGTACCATAAATGCTCGATTGGCGAAAGATCTGGTGACCTTGCTGGCCAAGGCACAGTATCAACACCACAGAGATAGTCCATAAATATGCGAGCCGCATGTGGCGTGGCATTATCTTGTAGAAAACTTGACCCAGAATGACGATGAAAGGATAATGCAAACGACCGCAGGATGTCATCAACATATTGTTGAGCTGGTAAAGTTGTACGTAAGATGACTAGGGTGGCAACCTACTGTCGTAGGAGATAGCCCTTCCCGCCATCACACTAGGGGTAATGACTGTGTGCCTGTTGTTGAGACCCAGTCCGTTCTACCTACCAGAAATGCGTAAGTTAACTGATTGGACAACCAGAAAGTGCCACCCAATTTAGACCAGAACCCAGTGGGGGAGGCATCCACAGAGACCGTAACCTCCTTCCCCTACCACCGACGTCTCGGACGGACTTACGGACCCACGTGTTTAACGTAATCGTACTCCACATGAACACGGTGGCAGTTTTGGCAGTGGCAGGAATCGAATCTGGGCCTATTGTCGTAAGAGATATGCCTTCCCACTATCACACTAGGGGTAATGGCTGTGTGTCTGTTGTTGAGACCCAGACCGTTCTACCTACCAGAAAGGTGTAAGGTAACTGTTTGGACGGCCAGGAAGTGCCACCCAATTTAGACCAGAACCCAGTGGGGGAGACATCCACAGAGACCGTACCCTCCTTCCCCTACCACCGACTTCTCGGAAGGACTTACGGACCAACGTGTTTAACGTGATCGTACTCCACATGAATACGGCGGCAGTTTTGGCAGTGGCGGGAATCGAACCCGTGTCTACCGAGAGCAATTCCCGCGCGCTAGCCACTGGGCTACTGCGCCCTGGCTGTGTGCCTGTGTAAAACAAAGACTGATTGGAACAGCTGGCCCTGTAGTCGCCACACACGTACCCGATGGTCATCTGCTGAAAGACAAGCATGATTCATCGCTAAACACTTTGCGATGCTAGTCTGCTGGCAGTCACGATGTTCGGCTACGACATCACTCCAAACGACTATGTCGATGCTGTAATATTATGCGCAGAGGTCTTAAAAGCCGCCGTGAACGTAACCCCATCTCAGTTCAGCGCCGAAAAAAGGTGGAAAGTACCATGGGTGGTAAAGAAGAGGCTGTAGCACGTTGGATGGCGGACAATGATGCCTTTGGGCCAGTTTGGGCCAGTTGCACAATCATCCGATCTTGCCTCGCATCCGTGCACCTTTTCCTTCCAGAGTCTTCATTCCGTCGATGAGTTCCTTGCAGCAACCATTGCTGCCAGCACTTTTGCTCAACAGTGTCCATTCGGTACAGGTGGCGGCCTAATGCTCGGTATAACCAGTTACCTTCACGAATCCCAACTATACAACCATGTCCAACTCGCCTATTTGCTTATAAGATCTTCGGCAACGATATAACGGCATTATTGTTTGTGTCTCCAAGGAAATACAACGCCGATAAAGAGCAAAGATAAACCGTCCACATTTTAACTTGTTTTAAAGGGTGCTAGTTACGCAGTAGAAACGCGCACTGTGACTGAAGTTAACACTCATTATCTTTGCAAATGTAATCATTTGCATAGTTTATATAAAATAATTTTCATGCGAAATTTCTAGATGATTTATATATATATATATATATATATATATATATATATATATAAATGTATATATATATATATATATATATGTATATATATATATATATATATATTGTCAAAAAGAAAAGAGGTATGGATGGAAACAATATACCAAAAGATGGCCGGGGGGAGTTGTGACCCCCTCACCCCGGTTAAGCATGCTTTACGTCGCGACAACACACCCGGAGAGCCGGTACATTGCAAAACGGAATACGAATGTATCAAATTGTAAGATGTAAATATACATCATACAGAAACAAATATAAGATATAATTGTCGAGATCCAGCCCTATCGAAATTCATCTACAGTAAATGTTTGAAATATGTTAAAAAGTGTGTGAATAATGTTTGAAACATGTTCACAAGTAGAAATTAACAAAATTACAAAGCTTCCACTTAAAGAAGAATTTAAATATTGACACATAATAGAACAATAATAACAAAGTCTATTTCTAAAACCATATACCTGAATGACAAACAATAGCATATTACATGCAGATGTACATCCCATATTGTGTCATACAAGACCATGCAAAATTGCTATAACGTATTATACATTATACCCTATTCAAGAGGTCCCATAGCAGTTATCACACGCTTTACCTGTGACAATCCAGTATGTATATTGCCAACAGTTTTATTTAAATATAAACGGTAACTTTCGGTTACAGTTATTTTATAAAATTTGTAGATAATGTCACTTAAAAAATTCTTGGGAAAACCCTGTGAGATGGTGTTTTGTAGGAAACGATAATCGCATAAATATCGATCTTCCATTTTACTGTTTATTCTTTGACTACGTATTAATTGTCCCAGTATAATATTTCTAAAAACATTTTTGTGCATACACGAGTTCCAGTTTATGATATAATTGATTTTGAAGTGGAAGTCGTTGCGTTTATCGTACAAACAGAAACCAGTAGAACCTCCTGGTTGCTTGTATATCGTTATATCCAGAAAATTAAGACTTTTGTTGACATTATATGGAGTTTCAGTTAGTTTTAAATGTTGTGGATAGAAAGTAAAATCCATCTGATATTCTTCACATGGATCTTTTGGTATATTGTTTCCATCCATACCTCTTTTCTTTTTGACAATATTTTAATCCTCTTTTTAGTGCAGCTTTGCGCCTTTTAAGTGTGATTTCAGATGATTTTGTAATGTAGTATTTCACGGTGTGTTAATATTATATATATATATATATATATATATATATATATATATATGTATATATATATATATATATATATATATATATATATATATATATATATGTATATATATATATATATATATATATATATATATATATACATATGCATGTATATATATATATATATATATATATATGCATTAACATTAATGTTTTGAATTTTATTTTCGCAAAAATATGTAACTTTTGTCAGTATTGAAACTACGTTTTGAGCGCCCTTGTAATGGTGTATAGTGGCATTCTCGATTATCCATTTTTCATATGAATTACTTGTTTAGTAGGAAATTTCATCTTTGATTCATATTCATATTCATGTTTGCATATTTGGGAAGTTGTATTCTGCATTGCTTGTCCAGTTTCCAGCTTAGACTCACTGGACGGGTTTGGGAGTAACTCCGTGAACGTTCGTACTGCCTCCCTGGTAGAATTTCGACTTGTTCATTCCGGTGCTTCTAAATTAAGCTGTTGAGGTTGATCGTGTATACACGTGGTAGAAGAATTTTTCATGCCGCATGGTAATACAATTTTCTTAATGTATCCTTTTTTCATTTTTTGTTGCCTGTAGTCTGAGTTTAAGTATTTATAGTAATGTACTATTGCTTAATCTGAAACAGGCATTTCTTTGGGTTAATTGGAATTAAATACTCAGACCTGACGATGAATTTAATTCTAATTAATCATCGAATTTGGGATGGTGCTGTTCTTTTCTCTTATCGGCATTATGGCCGTGAATTTGCTTCTATGGTGATGTTAATATTACTTGAATTGTATTTTTTTATTTTTACATAATTCTTATTATTACATTTCAAATATATATATATATATATATATATATATATATATATATATATATATATATATATATATATGTATATACCAATATTCAAGTTTAATTAAAAATATTTTGAATGAAACGCCGATGACTAGACAACACTGGAAGAAATTTAATGCTAAATATTATATGGCAATATTTACGCATTATCGGAATTATTTATTACGAAACTCTTATGTACACTCAAAATTTTCACTGTAACCACTATTGGTGCAATATGATTGGCAATATCGTAGAGCATATACATTGATTGACCCATATGATTTTAAACTGGGATTTGTCTTCTGTGAGCAATTTTGATATAATATTATATATTTTTAGTTATTATAATATTATAAGTTTTTATTGAAACCTTTACCAAAAGGAACGAATTTGTCATTCAAATTGAAACTTTAAATTCTCACCATGCAGTTTTTTTCTCAGAGTATTGTGAATAGTTTGGAAATTTCCCACCCTGTCTCACATAAAAGGAAACACGTTTTTTTATTATAAAAATAAGTGTTGCACCAAGACTAATGCACATTTTTTATATTATTTACAGAAAGCTTCATTAGATAAGAACGCAATTAAATAAATCCTAAGTTATGTTACAGAAAATACAAGGTGATCGTATTAAAAATCCCACTACTCAACGATGTCTAGAGAACTAACTATATCCAAGTTCAATCCAACTTGGTATGGTGACATTTCAAAGCATTCGGAATATATTTCTGTAAAGAAATCATACCGCAATCTATCAACATGGCACTTGTGGCGGTACAGGGAGAACATATATCACTTGCAGAAGACACTTATGCCATACAGAGACACTGACCTCATTGATGCATGGTATATTGTTCATTGTGGTCCTCACTGAACTTGTAAAACCTGAACGCGACTGACACGGTAATAACGACAGACCGCAACTTATCCTTTGTGACTCTTCTTTCAAGGATACTAAATTTGCAACATATCCTTTAAAAAACAATTTTAAGTGCCACGCAACCAGAAATTACACGTATTGGATCCGCCTTCCCGGTCGTCCATTCTGTTGCTCCAAGTCCTAAGGACGAGCCGGACGGCCTGGGGCTTTCACGTATTGGATCCGGAAAATAAAATGACCATGGGGGAGAAAACGCTTTGCTAATCACTCTGTTCTTGATGACATGTTATCAACGAAACTCCTGTAACAATGTATGGAGGAGCTCCATTATGAACAAACAAAATTCTCTCAAGATTTATATGCTATTAAAATTAGGGAACAATAATTGTTTTAGACATCACTACGTCATCAGGCGGCATGTCACATGGTCATTGGAATTAGTCTAGTTCAGTGGAATCTACCGGAAAATATGAATTATTAGTGACCCAAGTGAGACAATTACGTGTTTTCCGCGCTGAATTGAGATGGAAATGTGCCTCGTAGCTCCACAGGATATTTTATGTCAACAATACGTTCACTTACGTTCTGGATGGAAAAGACAATATAAATGTCAGTTTAGTATTTTTGCTAGCAGCAAGCACCTGTTGATTAATTAGCCTCGCCGTTCTCGTTACATCCCACACTTGTGTCATAGCAAATATCCGACAACCATGACACTGCACATGTACCACTGGAACTGATAAAATTACTAGTTAGCTATCCATCAACAGTTGCGGCAACATCTTCAACGACATGTGAAACGATAGGTTTGCTCCCCAACCGGCTTAAACTCCTAGATGTCTAGCTTCCTCGAATCGATTGATCACTCTCCTGATATCTTAACGAATCAATGCTCTTCGGCGTAATTTTTTACGACATGAAACTTCCGAAATGTATTGCCATTATTTTCATAAAACACCTTTACAAATATGCGCGTTTCGGTAAGGTAATGATCGTCGTAGTTGATAAGAAAGACATTCAGCAGTTTAGCTACTTTTATACTCAGAACACAGTTGCAACATGTGAGCTTGCACAACTAAAACTATTTGGTTACTCACAGTGCCACAAGTACCATAATGGTGGTATTTGGTAGGTTTTTTTTACCAAAATTTGTTTTCTCTTCCTGGAATGTCACCATACCAAATTTGGTTTCATTTAGATTTTGAAAAATCACTGTAGACAGTATTGGACCACCATCACTTGGTCTATCTATTCTTCTATTATTGTCTAGATTCTAGACAATGTTAGACATTACACACATACATACGGTCTTCCCGGCCGTCCAAATAGCTGCTCTTAGTCCTCTGGACGAGTCGGACGGTCTGGGTCTTCAACACATACATACGGCATATGATCATACATATGGTTGAAAAGAGAACGATGCTATGGACGATTAATTAGTGCAAGGATTATTCGGAAGATTAATTAGTGCGTTATATTATATCGATTTGAAAGGTTGCACTGCAACTAACAGATTTTTTAAGGAAATTAATCATAAAATTTATGTTTCTTTTCACTTTTATTTATTTCATTCCCACATTACAAAATTAGTTCAACAATTCACACAAAAATGCAAACTAATATTTGCGACTTATTGAAATGACAGAACTAGATATTAAACATAAAATATGAGTTCTCATAATGCAATTTCAACAAATTTGAAAATGCGCATGAGATAGATTTTTTTCAATCAAATTGTTGATATCAAACTTAATAAGAATGACAGGAGAAAAAAAAGTAATCTTATTATGTTATAGATGCAATCTGTTTTTCTCGCCATATTATAAACCGTTTTTCTTTCTTTCAAGAAATGTGTTTGAGATAAAAGTATATGCTGACGAAAAATTGGTTTATGACAAACCTTATTTAATGATAAAAAATTATGATTATAATATAATCTGTTCATATATTTCCTGGTTTAGAAGTTTTGAGTTTAAATTTTTAATAAACAATTTTCAGAGATATAGGATATAAAGATACTTATGAAAGGGTAAAACATATTTTACTTTCAAAATCAATATTTCGTGTTTTGTATTTATGCTTCTTTTGGAATAGTATTAAATGTTTTTTAGAAATTTTAGAAATACTGTGTATTTTAAACTGATTATTGAGTTTGTTTTAAAACAGGAATAATATTTGCTTTAAACACTGTTAATACAATCGAATTTGCATGTTGTGCAAATTTTAAAGTGCAAAAGGTTCAAATGTATATTTACTCATTCCATTATTTCCGAAAGGAAACGAAGGTAAGACAACTAAATACATTATTAACCTGACGAAAACATTATGATCCTGAATTTTCATATAATAATACGTATATTACATTATAATAAATATGCAATATTTATGAGCTAAATCTAGCTCCTTATTCTTATTAAGCTTAAGCTAGCTCCATGTTCAACGGCATTGTTCTCATCGTTGACCGTTTACCTCCTTCTGAATTCTATGTGCTCCTTGTGCTTTATATTTATAAAGTTCTTGTCGTTGTCTTTTCGTGTAGTTTGAAGTTGAAAATAAATTGAATACAGGTCTCATTAAAACTTTACGAAGACATTTAATTTTGAATTCATTAAACATGCTTTGCTGAACTTTTGTTAATTTTTCAGTTTCTTAATCATATAACAGGACATATTTTTCTATTGTATTGAAAATTAGTAGCTTTCAAACTAATAGTATTTTTAAATAATTAATAGCTTCAATTTCATGCAATGTTCTAAAATCATACTGAACCATGTTTACCACTTTACAACATAGTTGAAAAGTGTTTATAAATTTGTTCATTCTGTCTGTCTGTCTGTCTGTCTGTCTCTCTGTCTGTCCATTCGCTCGATAACTGACGCAAAAATGACTTTATCAAAATTAAATTTTAGTATATTGTTCAGACGGTCTGTGGAACTTATGGGAATATAAATGAATAATATCACCCAATTAGTTTTGGATTGAACCCTAGTTTAGAAAATGAAATACATTGAACCCTATGGGAACTAATTTTTCCAACATTTTTTAAGAAAATTTAAAATTCCACAAATTGCTTCGAAAGTTTTAGAAAATATTCAAATCAGCCCATAAAAATATAAAAAAAATTTCAGCGAAATATATTTGGCAGTTTTTTTAACAAACAATAAAATATTAATTAAACACATATAGTATGAAGAGGTCACTTGATTCACTTCAAAATAAATTATGACATCCGTCTTGAGTGAAAATCGTGATTTTTTAACGTTCTTTTTAATTTATATTTAGTGTTGTATCCGTCCTAAAACTGCTTCATTTTCCTTAATTTTTGTATATATATACATATATATATATATATATATATATATATATATATATATATATATATATATATATATATATATATATATATATATATATATATATAGTTAAAAAATTGAAAACTCTTACTAATATTCGTAGTATTTATACCTTTGATTTCAAAGATTTGTTTAATAATATTAATATAGATGATCTGTATAGAATTATTGTAGGAATTTTTGAAAAATATAATATCAACCTAAAATATTCAAATTTTCTGTTTAAAAAATTACTTAACTTCACTCTTTATGAGAATTATATTCAACATGGTGGTACTTTTTTTAAACAACAGGTTGGTATCCCACAAGGGGGGGGGGGTGCCTCATCATTGTTAGCTAATCTGTATTTATTCTTCTATGAAAAAGACAGTAATCCAAGCTTGCATAATATGCACATGTTTAGATATTTAGATGACATTTTATGTGTATCCCCAAATAATAATATCCCTATAGTATTAAACTTTTATCCAAAAAATTTACAATTCAATGCAAGTAATAATGACACAAATGTTGCAAATTTTTTAGATTTAAATTTAAATTTACAAAATTGTAATATGGTTATAAACTTGTATGATAAAAGACAGGATTTTAAATTTAATACATCAAAAATTCAACATTTTGACTCTTGTCTCCATATATCTGTATTTAGAAATATTATAATAAACCAGGCTCTTAGAATCAATAAAATTTGTGATGAATATTATAATTTAGCGCACTTTATGGAATTATTGAGTACAGCGACTAATAATGCATATCCCCCCAAGTTTGTTATTAAAATTATCAACTCAGTGTATCAAATTTCACTCGATAACATCC
>OX578140.1:58828960-58879326 GCA_951213105.1 Amaurobius ferox
AAATATCTTAAATATTATAGAGTATCTAATAAAAATACTTTCTATAAAAATACTTAATAATAAAAATATTTTATAATACCTCACAGCATATTCTACAAGATCATTTCATACTGCTAAATAAAATATTTTGAATACAATATAATAAAATATCTTAATACATTCCATATAAATTTTGTCAAAATTTATATTTATAGCAGCAATATACATACAATATATATTGCCCACATTTATGACAAATGCAGTATAGCGAAATTTAAAATAAGAAGAAAAATAACTCAACTATAAACAACCAGATAGGTTATACGTTATTTAAAACAAAGTGAATTAGTTAAATGTTGGAATCAGTCACATTTACATATTGGTTTCTAATGCAAGTACAGCAGTTAAAAAAGAAAAGTTTTCAATAAGATTTTGGATATTTATCTAAGCTGAAAAGCTATAAATCTAAATACACTTTATTTTATGTGGTGTAAAGTCAAACAGTTAGAAATTTGTCTTCCACAAATTTACTATTTGGATGCGAATTATTGAAAAGTGAATATATATATATTCAAGATTGGAGAAAATCTACTTTGGGATGTTGGTGTGGGCTATTAATTCATTAATAGACAAAATTATATTTACTTATATAATGGACAGATATTAATTTGCTCAAACTAAATTTTATTAATAGTATCATTCATACTAAATTTTAGCATTGCTTAACTTCACCATCATTTGCTATATTTACAACTTATTAGTTCTTGCAATATTGCAATCTATCTTGCTCAACTGATTCGGTTGTGATACAGTTGTCGACATTGTTACTGACTTCTAGTTAGGTTAATTATATCCTCATATTATGAGATAAAAATTTTACGACTGCATGCCATCGAACACTGCATTTCATCGTACTGCATTTCATCGTTCTGCATTTCATCGGACTTCATGCAGCTTTCAGCATGCTGCTTTAAATTTCATTGCACTCATTGAAATTTTAAATTGCATTGCACTCAATATATATATATATATTTCGACCTTTTTTATCCTCGAAGAATTGTAGATATTTTAAAGAAAATATTTAGACTTAGGAATTATTTAATAAACGACAAAATTGAAAAAAGTTAAGAAGCACATTTCTACGTGCATAATCAACGACCATTCAAAAGAGTAGAAGTACATTTTTTACGTGCATAATCAACGGCAAAATTCAGAAAAGCGGTTATCTTTCATTTATTGCACAGGGGTAATTTTTGACTTCCCCCCTTGGATCTCATTGGCTCCTCCGCATCTGTATGATTAATAGCCCCAGTCTGGGCGTGGTCTGGACCGGCTTCCATTGGATAGTTCATGAGGCCCACTTGCTCGCTGAAGTGCATAGTTGTTATTCTCGTGATGTCAACCTTTATTTATTGATCATAAATAAGTTGACCAGCCATGGTAAAATTAGGCATCCTCGTGTATTTTACTGGCGCCACTTTGTCGCAAAGTCATTTCTAAAATATGCAAATATTTCTTGCGCCACTGTATCACTGTTTCGACTAATTCTATCGACACATTTACAAAAGTATCTAAAGAACACGAATGTAGAATAGCAATCAAACAAATGTCACAGCAATCGAACTTTTTTTATTTAATACTAGAAAATGTACTGCAATCTAATTAACGTGGTAAAAAATTAAAAAATGTTTAGTCATAGTCATCCTGTGCTGTTATAGATATAATATTATAATTTGCAATATAAAATGTTGGTGTTGGTTAATTGTTGGTACATTACTAAAGGTGGCTGTAATGCCCACCTGTGAATTGCATATCGGAATCACATGGCTTTGCTAATTGAATAACAATAATTACTAAATCTCTCCAAACTTTTTTTTCAGAACACATATCTACTTGCAGCACAATTATTCGCTAATCAGTATGTAACATCAAGTAAGTTAATTACTATTAGATCTTCTAAGACCACATTAATTAGATTTATTAATTAATTCATTATAATGCCAGATATTCATAGTTAGTGGTTCGACCACGTGGTGGGACGAATTTTCGAATACTTTTAAAATTTGGAATAATAGCATGATTCTCATAAGCACCAATGTATATAAGTATCTAAAGAGTTCTTGCTGTGTTTTATTTTCAAAACATCTGAAGCACTTTTCCCTTTCCAAAGAGTCGGTTTAGTCTACGGTCTGCGTTGGCCAAAATACGTATCTTTGTTACGGTGGAACCGTGCCTTCCTATATTTAGAATTTGGAAGATAAACACACCAGCACCACCATAAAAATCCGTGATCGAATAGGCCACAAAAAACCTCTTAGGTTCACCCTCCTGTCTGGAGAAGTAAATCTCCAAGATGACCTGCCCGAAAGCACAGAAAAACCAAAACATTTAAAATAACAAACCCTTATATTTACGAATCATCATCTTCTTCAGCAAAATAATTAATATAGCAAATAAGTACATAATTATTTGTGAAGTTAAATAAACATAATTTATTAAAGTAATTAAATTATGGAATATTAAAAATAACATTATTAGCTGAATCCTTATAAGACAAGCAGCACCACAGGACCCAGACGCTTAAGACCATAGTAAAACTAATGCCACTGGCTTTCCATAAGCTTAAATTAGTAGTAAATAAAATTCAAAGCTAATAAAAATGTGGCACACATTCAATAATAGTAATAATTTCATAATCAAGTTTCTTGACTTATTGGTATGGTCAAAAACGCAGGTGCGAGCAATCGAAAGGAAAATATAATTTACTGATTCAGAAATATAAATTTAGAACAAAATTAAATTTTCATTTTAAAATAAGTGAAGAATCGTTTAGTTGAAGAGCCAGCAAAGAAACCAATAATACTCTGCTCGCAGATCGTCCATCAGTCTAAGTCAGGTAATATTTAATTCGATGCTGAGGAACCTCACAGTTCGAAACGAGAACGGAAAGTGCTTACTTCAAGCCACTTTGGCGAAGGGGAGTCTCCAAACCACACCACAAGGCGAAACCTAGCGACAAGGTCGTCGCTACATTTAAAAGGGGTCAAGCACACCAGAGGAGTCGCCACAGGTGACTATTGGCTAGGAAAGGCTCGACGCTCATGGTCGCGTACTGTCATGGTCACGCTTCGTCATGGTCACGTACATGGTCACGTTTCGTCAGCAATCGACCCGGTACGGCCTCGGGTGATACGTCGGTAGTCTCCAGGCCTCCGTCAGGCACGGAGTCGGACTGAGCATGATCTCGGGTTCGACATCCTTCGGTCATCTTCAGGGCAGCACTTCCAAACGGGGAAATTGAAAGGGATGGAAAACATCCATCAGCGATACCCCAAAGAACCGGCCGATTAAGGCTAACTCCCCAGGATCCGAGATTGACGGAACAATCCCCGGGGCCGAAGTCCTGATGTCCGTGGCGTTTAACAGTCAAAGGACAAGTGCGCACGTAAAAATGTCGTACCACGTATTTATGTACACCTCGCAGAAGCAGAAAAAGCTATCAATTCAAATCTCAAACGCCGTTCCCACGATCAACAGCAGAAGCAAAGCAGTCGCGCTACAAAACCGCAGAGATGAACCTTTATATTCTTTCCCAGCAAAAAAATATAAATCGCATACTAAATTAAACTTGTAACTTCCGTTTTCGCCCGCCAACGTGACCTCGAATTTAACGGAGAGAAAATACTTCAAATGCACCGACGAAATGATTCTTTAAAAATGGATCCAGATTGTGGTTTAAGGAGTAGTTATGTTCTAAAATATAAATTACATACAAGAATGACAAGAGGAGGTTTCAAGCAGAATTAAATAATTTAAAAAGCTTTAAATAAATTAGATGACCAGAAATACATTATATGAATGTATACACTTTACACAATAGTAATGCGGGTTCGAATTCCGATATTGCACTTTCCATCTAGCTACTCACTTGAAAGAGAGTGGGTGCGAAATGTCTCGAATCTGATCATTTTCCAAAACTTCTGACAGACCCACTCTAAATTTTATGAACTTCTTGCATTTTTCACCACAGCATTTCATCAAAAAATTTTCAATGGGAATTGGCGGGCTGCCCCAACTCGTC
The DNA here is from genome assembly GCA_951213105.1 of Amaurobius ferox. NCBI lineage: Eukaryota > Metazoa > Arthropoda > Arachnida > Araneae > Amaurobiidae > Amaurobius > Amaurobius ferox. The sequence goes on from OX578140.1 coordinate 58,833,021, forward strand.
ACGTTTAATCCACTAATCTGTAAGATACCTGGAAATGATGTCACTATTCTTGCTAATCGTTTCAGTCGCCACTGCTTTCACTTATAGCAAATTATTTTCATATTCTTGGTATTGCACTTCTAATCAAGCTTATAAAACCAGTTAAAAATGTATGTGAGTCAGTTAGTCATTACTGAACTATAACCGGTTATTATATGCCTGCTAAATAATCGTGTTGATTTCTGTTGTTCCACAGGGAAATGTAAGAAGGTGACATTTACATTAAAACAATCTAGATCCTGTCTTACTGCATAAAAAAACTTTCATTACATTGGATGGCTTGTAGCTGGAGATATTTATCGTAAAATTTTATTTATATACTTTCATTTATATATATCAAATGTGAACAAAAATCGGAATCAATTTAGCCCTGCTACTTATCAAAATTAACAAAATTCGTAAAATATTTAAATTTAATGAGCAGTTTTCGAATTATTAGCAGTTATGACAGGCAATAACAGGGTCCTATTTTTCGTTATCTGCCATGTAGTTTTCTGGTGATAAAATTTACATCATAATATCACTTTAGAATATTCACGGAATATTCTGATAACACAAAATCTGTCCAAGTATTTTAGTCATTGCACTGGAGTTCAAATCTAGCGTTGATATATTTTATATTAATAATTACTAATACGATAGTGTTGTAAACATTTCTTAAGATCTAACCTAATGTGTTGATGTGCACAGTGTTAAGGAAGGTCAGGCATGCATACATTTTTGAAGAATCTAAGAAAATACCTTGCTTCACAGAATTTATTCAAATTTATTTGGTCAGTACTTTTGTCTTAAAAAAATCATCATGTGATTAACAAGTTCAGATAAATTTAAGATAAATTTAAGATAAATATTTTATTCAAGATAAATTTAAGAACAAAAATATTTTGTAAAAAATATAAGGGAAATATAAGCAATGTAATTAAAAACATAATACAATAAGCAAATGTTTTCAGGATAGCTTGGATTTTCTTTGTAACTGCTAAAATATCCAAGAACAAGAAGTCAACAAGACCGCGAATAGCAATAGTATGTTCTTGATAAGGAAATTACGTAAACGTAAAGTTTGGGACCTGGGAAACCAGTTATATTATGTAGATTTTACTGTAGTGCAACTTTATTTGAACAGTATAAAATAAGTATTTGAATTTATGAGTAATACGAAAATAACTGCAAGTTCAAGCTAATTGCTCGTAAAAGTAGGTGAGTCCTGTGGTCACGACAATAAGCTTGCTACATAAATTTGCATTGTCACAAAGCTACAAAGGTAAGTCTCTTATCTTGAAAAATAATCAGATTATATACATTTTGTATCCAGTCACCATATTTCTAATTTCACCAATCGCTTGCCATGCCCATTTCAACTTAAGTTGATAGGCTGCCAATGGAGTCTAATGCATTTCCAAATGTTACTATGAGGCCGAGAGACTAAATGAATCAGCTCCCAGTGGATTAAGAAGTATTTTATATAAATATGACAACTTCAGATGACCTTGGTCCTCAACTGCACTTATTAGAAAGAGATACAGAATCATCTGAATCAAATACAGTGCCATATTGAATACTAAGAGATCTCTTTTAATACATTAACACTGCTTAAATGTTTTATCTGATTTTAGATATTCGAAAAGCCTAATAGAATTTAAGCATTTTCTTAAAGGGTAATCAAATTATATAGGGTGATCCAAAAGTCCTTGACATATTTTAAAATTGAATATAAACTCAAGTACTTGTCATATGATAGTGAGGTTTGGACTAAAGTGCTTTCCACGTTATAAAGTTCTGTTAAGCAAATAAAAAAAATTATTTGCAAACTTTGCCCATAGATGGTACTGTACTTTAAAAATACTAAAAAAAAGCATAAAAACTGAACTGTAATGATGAATTTAGTTTCAAAGTACCAACCTACGCAATGAGCTTTTTCGGTTGGAGTTGTCATTTCTTACTTCTCAGTGACAACTCCAACCGAAACGAATCAAAAAGTTATATAACCGAACGTGTCAAAACGAATCTGAAAATAAGAACGCAGATATACAAACATTTGAACATGTAGCGTCATCTATGGGCAAAGTTTGGAACTAAATTTTTTTATTTGCTTAACCAAAACTTTTCAACGTGAAAAACATTTTAGTCCAAACCTCACCATCGTACGGCAAGTACTTGAGTTTGTATTTAATTTTCAAATGCGTCAAGGACTTTTGGATCACCCTGTATAATAAAATAACTATATTAAGTAAAAATATTTATTCTTCATTCATTTTTACTTTTTACGAAAGCAATCAATTCTTACTATTAAGGATGTTTGATGTAACTTCAATTCTTTACAGTAACTATAATAGCTTGAAACCAAAGAGCTTTAATAATTTACATATATTATTTAAAAAGAAAGCGTACAATTATGCTATTTTAAAGTAAATTAACATTTAGTAATTTAAGGCATGAATATGATTTAAACAAACTTTACATATGTAAAAAATCTGATGTGGGCAACACATGACTTTCCTTACATAATGCAAAGAATTTACTACTTTTACAGTTAAAAAAATGTTATTCTTATAGTACATACTTATATTATTTCCAAGATATTGAATTTTCTTCAATTACTCGTCATTTTCATTGATTTAGCGTGATTTTTATCAATTTGGCGAGATTTTTGTTAATTTGGCAACAATTAAAAATGTCGCCAAGTTGGCGTCATTCCGCCAAATTCGTCGCCAAATTCTCGCCAAGCGTCATGGATGGAGAAATAAGTTATTCTTACAGCAGATAAATGACTATTGGCGTTCAAATACAAAAGTATTACTCAAAGTATCTTTTTCCATGAATGGAACGAGCTAGATCCACGCGAATAATGTCACCAAATTTATCGCATGGTATTACATATGAAAAGTGAACATGTTTCTCAATAGGAAATATATATTTTTTATTTTATATAACTTTTTGATAATTTTTTTTTAAAAATATGCAATATCTCGAGAATGGTTCATGTTAGCGTTCTAAAATTTATGACAATCGTTTTCTAACGAAAAATTACATAAAAAATGCCTATTTGCGTAACATTATTAGCGGTTTTGATTTTTTGACGACTTTTACAGAATTTCACTCGAATGTTTAGGGGGGTTCTGAACATTCGATTGCGTATAAAAACAATAGGCTTCCAGTGTTTATGGTTTGTGATTTTTGTACCAAATTTCGTTCGAATCGGTCCATTCGTTCGTGAGTTATCGTCTCCACAGGCTCACTGACACACACACACACACACATACACACACACACACACACACACACACACACACACACATACACATACACGCACACACACACACACACACAGACATCACTTCAAAAATTTTTGATTCGTGATCAGGGATGCTTGAAACGTGCTCTCCCGTCGAAAACTCGAATTCGAATTTTCGACCCCATCACAATACTTTCCTTATACATTATGTATATAAGGAAAGTAACAAGTAAAAGCAAAAGCAAGAGTTCTAAAGGACACTTTTATTAATTGCATATAACGAATCTATGGACAATGTATGTACAAAAACACATGCAACTTAAATGCATGAAAGTCAACGATATACCAAGATTGGATTTTCTAGCTGCTCCGGTTCTCAAGTGATCCTCAAACAACAAGTACATTTCCATGACTGGTCCAATGCAAGCTAGATAGGAACGATTCAGAATCAAAAGAATTTAAATTTAGCACAAAAACAACGACATATGTAATTTAGCACAAAAGACAACGACATATTAAATTTACAAGTTTTATTTGCTCCTGTTCTTGAGTTATTCTCTAGAAACAAGTACAATCTTATCGCGAGCCAAAGACGGTCTAGTTCGATAAGGTTCAAACTTCAATGCATTAAAATGTACTGCAAAACCAAGGATATACCAAATTTGGATTTTCTTACTCCTCTAATTCTCGAGCTATTTAAAAAACGATTACCTTATATTGCGTGCTGATGACGGGCTGGCACACAGTAGGGTTCAAAATCTAAAGAACTAAAATTATACCATCAAAGACAGCACTTAATAAAATTGGGATTTCTAGCTGCTCTGGTTCACGAGTTATTCTAAAAGACAAGAAAGATCAAAAATACATAAATCTTTGATTATGAAACGCTTTCCAACGTCAATACAATTTTATATAAACATATCTAAAATGCGATACATTCCTCGGTAATATTTTATCACAATACTACATTAATTTATGATATTTGAAAACTTACAATTTCACAATAGTACATTAATTTATTATATTTGAAATAAATTAATTAATCACAATACTACATTAATTTATTATATTTGAAAACTTAAAATTTCATCGAAAAAAATGAACTTCATTCAAATGACGACATTGAAATATAAATTGCACGGTTTAAACATCTCTAAAATGCGATACATTCCCCTGTAATATTTTTAAAATTATCATAATACTACAATAATTTATTATATTTGAAAATTTCATCGAAACAAATGAACGTTATTCAAATGACGTCATCGAAATATAAATCGCCTCTATATGAAAGTAGCATTTCATTCCTAAACATTTTCCCATTCCTTTCAGTCATCCCAATACTATAAAAATTGATTTTATATAAAAACTTAAAACCATGGAGGTGCAAGTAATTTAACTCAATGCTTAAAACTTCATCGAAAAAATCGTCTGGTTGGTTCTCTGTGTAAAATCAATGAATTTTCATTCATATCAGCTATATTGCAGACTCTATGAGCTAAATAATTTTGCGTTAAAAAATGCAGCAATTCTTATACAACTCATTCTACATCTTTTGGTATTTACATTCTTCATAAGTGAAAATTAGACTTTGTTGTAGAAATAATCAAAGTTTGATTATCATTTAAACTCAAATATATTGAAATTGTGTTGTTTCAGTGTGTAAATGCGCAGAATTTAAGCAAAAATAAAGTGGTTTTAGAACGGATACAATGATAATATGAATTAAAAAGAACTTTAGAAGTCACGAATTTGACACAAGATGGATGGCATATTTTATTTAGAAGCGGGTCTCGTGATCTCTTCATATAATTGCCATGTGATTACTTTATATAAATGGTGTAATTATTATTTTAATTTTTATTTAAAAACCTACTGAATATATTTTGCTGAATTTTTTTTATATATTATATAGGATAATTTGAATATTTTATAAACTTTCGAAGCAATTTGTGAATTTTAAATTTACTTAAAAGATGCTTGAAAAATTAGGTCTCATAGGGTTCAATGTATTTCATATTTTCAACCCGGCTTCAATCCAAAACTAATTGGGTGATATTATTCATTTATATTCCCGTAGTTCCCCCAGACCGTCTGAACATCATACAAAAATTTCATTTTGATAAAGTCATTTTTACGGCAGTCATGCTGACGGACAGACAGACAGAATGAACAAAGGCATAAACACTTTTTAACTATGTTGTAAAGTGTTGAAAACGAGTATGTTCTTAAGGGATATCCCGGTATGGTTCAAAATAAAAAAAAAATAAATATATATGGTACGGTAATGGTATGGTATGGTAATACTTAAGGAACAACATATCAATTTCCAAGTCACTATGATAAATGGAACTTTATTAGTTGGGGTCTCAATGCTTTGCTGACAATCAAACAAACACCAGAGTAAAATTAAAGAAAATAGGAAAAAACAAATGCTTTGCAAAAAGTATATTAAACCCATCTTTCCTTCCTTCCACTCCTTCGTATAAATAAGAACATAGAAATTAGAAGATTATTTTTTAATATACATATATAAAAGTCATAGCATTTTTAATAAAAATATATATAAAAGTCTTAGGAAATGGATTAAATTGGAAAACATTATAAAAGCGCATTTTCTATTACGTAATCGTACTAGACGGAATTGAGGTTATTTATTTGTGACATACTGATATGAAGTTCAAAGCTATTTGGTTTTCGAACATGAAAGAACACATTTTTTTTCAGATAGCAACCACATCGCATGCTCTTTCAGCTTCAGTGGATCATCTTTTTCCAGGACATAAATGTACTACTATTCCTTTCAGAATACTCCAGTGGAACTGTATAGAAAAGCAAATCCATTTTGTTATAAAATGAACCTTTTCTTCATTGTCAGCTATTACATATGATATATCGTTATTGAATTAAAAATATTATATAAATATAGCCAAATAGAATTATAAATCGCCATATTAAATAAAACCGATGTAAAGTATTTGATAGATGTGAGTGATTACTAATATATATAAAGGTATAAAACGAAAACTTATATGTGTTTTATGTTATATATGTTTAATTTTGTTTGATGAAGGTATATTTTAAAGTAAATATAAATTGATTAATTTACAATAACTAAATATGCGAAAAATCAAAGAGTGAAGCGGGAAGTGCCACCCAATTTAGACCGGAACCCAGTGGGGGAGGCATCCACAGGGACAGGATCCTCTTCCCCCATCACCAACCTCTCGGAAGGACTTTCGGACCCGCATGTTTAACGTGATCGTTCTCCGCATGAACACGGCGACAGTTTTGACAGCGCGCAAACCACCGGGCTACCGCGCCCGAAATGTACCAACAGCACGCGGTTTTCCCAGGTGGTCACCCACCCAAGTACTAACCGCGCCCGTTTCTGCTTGACATTGGTGATCTAATGAGAACCGGTGTTTTCAGCACGGTAGGAATATTGGCAGTCATGGGTTGTGTGAATTGTTACATGTGAATTGTTTGGACACTGGGACAGTGTCTCCAAATTTAGACTGGAACCCAATGGGGTGACATCCATTCCCTATCTCTAACCACTCGGAAGAACATGCTTAAAGTGTCCGTAATCTATGTAAACAAAAATGGCAATTTGAATAGAACCCAGGCTTTCCTAAGGCAATCGCAGTGCTTTAACCACTGGGATGTCCCATACCTCATTCCAAGGTTTTGAAAAATGTATACAAATCTTGAAATTATTAATCAAACTACTAAATTCGATAAGTTTAAAAAAGTTTTCAAGTTGACGATATTTCGCGAAATTTGTCACCAAGATTTACGACTCACTTTAATGCAATACCAATTTCATTCTGTAAATATTTTTCCTCAGGGACAAACAATACATCTTGGAAATATTTCAGCAAGTATAAACAATAATGGATAATGTAAAATATTACTTATTGTGAAAATCATAGTGAGTTTTTTAATCCAGGTATTTATAGATATAAGATCGGTAATATGTAACTGAGTAGTGATTGGTTCTTGATATTATCTGGCACTTTTATCTAAAAATACATTTTATCTTGATCTGAAAAAAATTGTAAAGCTTTATACAAAACCAAACTTACTTGAATTAATATGAATAACCTTTTGGCCTCAATTGGGGCAAAAGTAATTATTAGACAAATAATTAGGAATATGCTTTATACTCGTATGATATTAAAGAATGTATAGCTCCTAATTTAAACTATTGGTTCAGAAAATTTCGAGATTTTAAACTTGAAATGCGCCATAAGATCTAATTTATACAATGCTTTATTTTTCTTATAAATTCTAATATTTATAAATTATTCAGATATTTAAATATTCTCATACACTAAATAACATAAAGAATATTTTATTTTTAAAACTTGTGCAAAGCTGAAATTCAAAATATGCTTTTAATAAAATCTACACCTTTTGCTGAATAAATAAATATTTACTTACATATTTTCAGTTAAAGTCGTGCGATTTGTGATATTCCAATAAAACCACAAAGTTTGTGTTGACTATATAAATAAAGTTGTAAGTTCTTCATGCATTTTAACAAAACTTTTCGACATATTTGAACATTTGCTTTCTTCTAATCAATTAATTCTCTGGTGCCATATTGAATAAGAATAAGGAAAATTGAAGTTCAACTCCTTCATATAGAATTATTCGTCTAGTTTCAGGTACTATTAAATTTTATCAATAAAAATCTATAGCTCGCTTTACTATATAAATATATCAGACAAAAGTTTTTCGTTGCAATAGAATTCATTCACATGACAGTATATCAATTTATTTTATTAGAAGGCATCAATAAAATAAGCTTTTATGTTTTATGAAAAATGAAGTAATAAAAAAGTATATGAATTTTTGCTACTAGATATAAATATTCAAGATGTCACCATTAATAATGTGAATATAACATTAGTACAATATGCTCAACTTTGAATTGGACTACGTTCAAAACTATAGAATTTTTTGTCTTTGCAGAGGTTTCTCTCACTGCGGTTCGAACTTCAATATTTTTAGGAGAAACAACTTAGCTCGCGGGATTCGATGGTTTGGGACTTCATATATATATATATATATATATATATATATATAAATTCCCAAATAGGACAAGTAGCAATGTACTCGTAAAGTTTCTAGATGAGTGACGGAAGTAACGGCCGGGGGGAGTTGCGACCCCCAACACTCCGGTTAAAGCTTTTTTCCGTCATGGCAAACGCTCCCGGTAGCCGATACTCCGTACACTATTTTCTTCATGACCCTTATAAATCCGTAAAAATTGCATACACACTTATACACTTTCAGTAACATGTAAAAATCTAAATGTTTACTTTTCTACGCTAAAACCAACCAAAATGCATGCTATAAAAATATGACAATTAATTTAAAATACTAATGTATGAAATCACTTCACACGTGGCCATTCAATCCCACAATATCAATATATTCAAAAACAATGTTTGAAATCCAAGTCAGAGAGGTTATATTTAAAAATTTGGATATAAGACCAATTTGCAACACCATCGCCTTATAAATACTAATGTAAGAAGTTACTTCACACGTGGTTATTTAATACCTTAAAATCAAAATATTCAAGACAAATGAAATCCTAGTCTGAGAGGTTTTTTATTGAAATTGGATATAAGACCTATTAACAGCATTATCTCCATATAAATACCAATGTATAAAACTACTTCACACGTGGTTATTTAATTCTTTTAAACACTTTTTATTCAAAACTAATGTTTGAAATACAAGTCAGAGTGGTTGTATTTTTAAATATGGAAACAAGACCTATTGGCAGCTCTATCGCCATATAAGTACTAATGTATGAAATTATTTCACTCATGGTTATTTAATACTTTAAAAACAATATACACAAGACTATTGAAATCCAAGTCAGAGAAGTTATTTAAAAAAAATATTTTGGATACAAGACCTATTGGCTTCATTATCGCCATATAAATCCCAATGTATGAAAATACTTCAGTCGTGAATGTTTAATGCTTTCATCAACTCACAGAAACACAGGCATAGAGGCAAACGAGTAATTCAAAATTATCGAGTGTCTAACACATAATTTTATTTACACCGAAGTTTTGCTTTTTTCTATAACACAAATTAAATTTATCTTTTAATATAATTTGAAAAGCTGAACATCGGAAAAATTTCTAAATTTTTGCATATAAAATAAGCATGCGACATTTCATTGAAATTTATATATTAAAATTAATATTTTAAAATAAAGCTCTCGGTGCTTGATATTTTAAAATAGAGCTCCTAAACATAGCTTTTAAAATATAGCTTTTATAATGGAATCGCTGCAATAGCTTTTAAAATGGATGTTTTTAAAATGGAATAGCTTTTAAAATGGATGTTTTTAAAATGGAATAGCTTTTAAAATGGATATTTTTAAAATGGATTAGCTTTTAAAATGGATAAATAAGTGAATTCATTAAAATAGCATTAAACAACTAGTTTTAGACATCTCTGGAATTAAACTTTTTCAACTTAATAGAGTTAATCTTATTAAAAACTTCGTTAGACTTCAAGGTTACTCATATTGAAGACTTAGTTAGAATTAATAAAGTTAATCTTAGTTATATTTGGTCTTAAAACGCCTAATTAAGTGTTTATTTGCCTCTCTCTTTCCCTGCACCGTATTTTATGTAATGTAATCTGCATTTATATTTTATATCTCGTGTTTGCTTTTCAAATTTGTGCATCATTTTATATTTACTAGTTTTACTTCTCATTCGTCACACTTCGTGACGATACCATACTTGTTTCTCTTCTTCACTCAATTGACTGCTTCCACGATATGACATAGCTTTCGATTTTGCGGTTCAGAATCAGGCTTGTTTGCACAGAAAATAGTTAATTTGGAGGGTTTGGATCTGTACGTTAGCTAGTAAGGTCCATATAACATTTGGTTATTATTTCCCCCAGTTTACGTTCTTATTTATGTTAATTTATATTAGCAACATCTTACTCTCTCTCTCTCTCTGGTTCTGTTATGTAAACCAATCGATGAGCCTTTCTGTGGTCTTGAAGATTAGAAGGTTAAGTTCCAAATCGAGAATGAGAGATTTAGACAAGTGAAGCTGTAAGTTTGGCCGATTGGAAGTTGGAAGTCGAGTTTTGCTGGAAAGTGAGTGGGGTCGCTATATGAGCAGCAGTCACTGTGTCGGTGCGGAGTTGTAAGGTGTATGTCCTTTGGTGCATGTTACTAATGTTGGTATAACTATGATCAGAAGAATATAGTACCTCCTACTTGTCTGGGATAAGATACTGATGTCCGTAGATGTAATTTGGTTGTTGTTACTTATGACCTCCTGTTCGGAGGAACCGAAACAGGACCAGTGACGCAGGAAGAAAGAACGACACACAAGACGAGAGATCAAAGTTTATTCCAAGAAAGCATCACTGACGAAGGTCGGAGAGGGTGCAGCTCCATTTTGACGAGGATCCAGAAGGCGGAAGTCTGACTTCATCCTCAAGAAACATCCATGCCTCATTCGGGATTCGAACCTTTAGCCCCTCATGACAGCAGTCGAAGACGCTGTCCACTTCACCACCGGGGCGGCTGTAATTTGGTAATTTTTGGCTATTTATGGTTTATTTCGTTAATTATCGTAAAAATAGTTCTATCACTAGGCCCAGCAGAAATTTAATATTGATATTTCAGTATGGGAACGGCCAGTTTGGGGATATGTCTATATTTTACGCAGCCAGCTGCTGAATTATTATACTGTGCACAAAATGTGTTTCAGTTAAAATCTCGAATTGGTGGGTTATTGTCCCTGGCCGTAAGATATATGTATCGCTTAGTCTAAGATTTGAGTTAGGTCGCTTTTGTACTGAATCCGTTTTATGTGATTGTCTAAGTATTTCACAATGACAAACCAACAAGGTAGAATAAATGACCAACTTCATTCGAATAAAAATGCTCAGACTTTACAATGACACCCGGACAAGTAAGACTTCACAAAATTAATAAAACTTATTTATGCAGCATTTTATGTTGCGATCAAATATTAAAATTATATGTAATTTATTTTAAAGACTTTCCAGATTAATGATTTTTACGACAATATGATATTTTTATTGACTTTTTGACAAAAACTTAATGGAATTCATTATCAAACTAATGCAGTCCTTAATAAATGATTTGCATAGACCAACTTGAAAATTCTTGGGGTGAGTACCTGTTATTTTTTAATTTTTTTAATTCAGATTCATGTGTTTGTTTTCGTTTAGATTTTTAATTTTCTATATACTTAAATTTAATATATACATAAATAATTTCATAAGTTTTGGTTTTTAACTTAGACATCCAGAAAAACTAAGAAAGTTTAATCATTTTTTCCTGTTGCAGAAAAAGTTTTGCCGTTGTACATATTCTGAAAGCAGTTTTTAATCAATAAAAATAGACAGAAAATCCCGTTTGATGAGATTTTAGCAGTCCTTGTTATCTTTATTAAACTTGACATAAGGAACGGGATTAAAAAAGTGTTCCTATGTTTTGTCAAATACGTTTAGAAAATTAATGAAATATGCTACATTTGTTACCTCAAATAAATTTATTAACTTTTTACACAGAGTGTTAAAATTCGTGATTTAAAATGAAAATATATTTTCTTTTAGCTTAGAATGTGCGTTGTATTTTAATGCTATTCCAAAATATACTTAATTTATTTATCAGAAATTCTTACTGATATAAGCTATCAGCAAAATAAATTTTTCTTATATACGCTAATTTATACTTATTGTAAGTTTCCATATTCCTTCATACACACCGTAATATCCCAAAGAAAGCCATCAAAAAGGGAATTCTGAGAATACATACGAAAATTAATGCAACAGAAGGAAAATAAAGATACACATGGGTACAATAAAAAGAAATATGTCTCTCAGTGGGATATCTGTAATTAATATAGATTTATACTGAGAGAGACCGAAGAAGTTATTTACTTTATTTATGCATTAAGTCATAAAGAAACTATGCTATATTGGAAGGAGGGACTCGCAAATTTGTGGATTTTAAACAGCTAAGAAATATTTTTTAAAAGTTTAAAAATGCATTATTATATATCGAAAAATAAGTAATATATATTAAATACATATATAAAATAATATATAAAATTGCATCAAATATATATATATATATATATATATATATATAAATGTTTCTCTCTAATATAGTCTCAACGTTAAAAATGAGTCAAAATACAAAATAAAACAAAATTCTATAATATTAATAACCACAATCTCAAGTAAATGCAAAAGTGTCTAAAACTTATAAAACATTTAAATCTGCAACAATCAGATTAAGAAATATGCATATATTTTATCGGTATTGAAAGTACAGCTGTTTAGAACACTAATATGTAAAAAAAATAACAACTTTATATATTACAAAATGATTTAAATATAAAGAATATTTTTAGGTAATTATTTGAAATAATAAAATACTATATTAATTTGCCAAAACTATTTGGTATTTTCACGAGAAATATACATTCCCTGTTCTTAAAGAGTATGAACATGAACTTATTAAAGAAGGGTATTCGAAAAAAAAATCTAAAATATATTTCCCATTGCAGAATTTTAGGCGTACGTGACAGTGTTTTTAATATTTATGTATTTTTCAAAGATTTTGTGATGAATAAATCATATGAAATGTCCACACACGAAGAGAAACTTATTTAAAAAATGAATATATTTTAGACATTCTCCCCAAAAATATAGTTCAATACTTTTTAAAAAGACGTGCTAAGCATTAAAATATTTGAATTATTACAGTGACATATTGTACTATAGATGTAGAGTAAATGAATTTCATGTGCACATGTCCTAGTAAATTTAGTTTTTTGACATGCAAAACTAATATGTTTACTGAAACATAAATTTGTATTCAAACGCATTAAATTTCGCATATCTGGTATTTGAAAACAAAACCGTACATATGACCAGAATTGTGCAACATTTTGAAAGATGTATAGTCTCATTTTAAATAAAAATATTCTTTGTAATCTTTCAGAATCACTCGAATCAACATTAAATATGGAATAATTAACTTTGTAGCTTAACGAGATTTTCCATAATTCTAACTATCACCATTATATTTCGCCCAAGTCTAATTCTTGTATAAAGTGAAGATTAACGGAGTTAGATTGCTTTATGTCTTATATATATATATATACCTCAAAAGAAACCAACGCATTAATACTTTTAAGTCAGATTGCATCATGCATAATAGGAATATTATGAAGGAGGCAATAAAACGAAATTATCCAATTGGCTTCCTGACATGTTATTATAATTCCCTATTTAATACAAAAAAGGGAGAAAATGCTTACTTAAAAGATATGGCAGAGGTATAGAACGATGAAAGTAAAAATAACGTATTAAGCATGCGTAAACTCCTTTTATATATAAGGCACTCAGGCATTTGCTGCATTTCCATTCTTTTACTTCCCTTGCAATCCTGGTTGATTCCTATTTGTTTACTCTGCACTTTTTCGAGTGTTTTTGACTTGACACATATACGGAAGTATGACTTCTGCATGGCATTGGTACCGTGAGTGTTGCCCGGGCATAAAAGCAGTCTTTTAAACGGGAAAGAGTGGTCGCCATCCCCCTCTACCATTTTATGCCATGCATTTGGTCATTTCCCTTATTTTTTCATATGAATCTTGTATGTTAACTTTAGGAGAGTGTGCTGCTTTGCGCCAACTTCTGGAGAATAATTGGATAACTGTGGAATTAATAATTAATTTTAATTTTATATGTTTACTATTCTATATATATGTATATATATATATATATATATATATATATATATATATATATATATATATATATATACATATACAAAAATATATCTACATATACATATACATTTATATATATATATATATATATATATATATATATATATATATATATATATATATATATATATATATATATATATATATATATATATACATGTACATATATACACATACATATATATATATTTATATATATATATACATATACATATACATATACAAATACATATACATATACATATACATACATACATATATATATATATATATATATATATATATATATATATATATATATATATTCTATGACAAAACAGGAACTTATAAATTCAAAGTAAATAAACTTCAACATTTCTCTTCCAATCTTTCCAAATCTGTATATAGAAATATTATTAATAACCAGTTATTAAGAATCAAAATGTTAAGCACACCTTGTTACTACAAAGAACATCTTCATAAATTCATCAACACCGTTATCAAAAATAACTACCCGCCCAATCTTATTTTTTCTTTTATTAAAACACATTTTAAATTTAAATTCAAAAACTTGCAACAATTACAGCAACATATTGACAGATCATACTCTAGCATTTCTAAATAATTCATAATCTCCATGTCTTCTTCTAACAGTTAAACAATTCGTATAATACAATTCAATTATCAAAACTTGGTACAAATGGTTCTTTTCGAAACTGTTTTGTATAATAGTATGGATTTTTATAAACAACAATTTGGTATACCTATGGGGGGCAGTTGCTCATCCATATTGGCAGATATATATTTGCATAGCTATGAATCTGGAACACACATATTGAATGAAATTATATTCCTGCGATACGTCGACGATGTGTTGACTGCTTGCGAGGAAGAGGATTACGTGGTGGATTTTAGTTTTTATCCAAATGGGTTAAATCTAATCGAAAACACCAAAAAAGATGACGGAATCGTTAATTTTTGGATCTTTGTATTGTTAACAATAAAAGTGACGATAAACATCATAAAACATTTTTTCGTATCTATGATAAACGCAACGATTTTCACTTTGAAATTAATTATCTTGCTCCTTGGACATCTAATCTCAATAAACGTGTGTTTCGAAACGTAATTAGAAATTATTTGATCAGAAGTAGAAGATTGAACACAAATACAGAAGATCAATATTTGTGTTTGAAAAAATATTTTGGGGAAGCCCGTAAGGTTGGATATCCCAGGGGATTCCTTTATGGTATCGCATCGGATTTTTACAATATCGATTTACAGGAGTGCAAAATGAGAATAACGGATTTTTAGTTGAATCTGTGGCAACGGTGTACAGTATATAATCGGAGATTCCTCAGTTCTCGGAGTTATTTTGGTGATGAAGGGAATGGGGTAGAGCGTTTGTGTGTTGATTTAGATGAATTTTTTGTGATATTGGTGGTGTTGGCGAGAAGTGGATTCGATTGGTTTCACTTTAGGTATTTCTTTTGGTTTTTGTTTAATTTCAGTGTCTATATTTTCGGCAATTCCTTTAGTCGCAAGGACTTTCTTTGAATGGTGCCGGTTTTCCGGGAGTGTTTGCCGCGGCACTCAAAGCATGCTTTTAACCGGGGAGTGGGGGTCACACCCCCCCCACGACCACTTTTTGGTACTGTTCATTATTTCATTGTCCTTTATATAGTGCATAAAATTGTAATTGCTGCTTTGCGCATACTCTTTTATTGTTTAACTGGTATACATTGCCTTATTGGTAATATTATTCCATACAATAGTCTAAAAGTTTTAAAGTTTATATATATATATATATATACATATACATATATATATATGTACATATACATATACATATATATGTATGTATATATATATATATATATATATATATATATATATATATATATATATATATATATATATATATATATAATATAACTGAAGAGGACATGTAAAAATAAATTTTTGATATAGAAATATACCTAACTTTAAGCTTGAGAAAAAATCTTTCATAACCTGTTTTTACCTGTTTTATACAGGTACTAAATAGGTATTAAATACCCCTCGTTCCCTGTTCTATACATAAAGTAAGCAATTGAAAACTGGATTTCATGTTGTGAAAGTCTGATAATAATATAGTAAACCTATTTACTACACCCAATAACGAAATTACTATTTAAATGTTTTATAAATCATTTACGTATGTATAATCAAGTATAATCAAAAGCATGTACTTAACAGTTATGTACCCTGTATTTAACAGTTTTTTTATTTCAGTTCCTATATTCCAATTTCTGTAGAAGATTCATGGAATTTCATTTTTTTTTCTTTGCAGTAGTCAATTGAGAAAACTCAGAATATTTTATAAATTATTATATATATAAATTTGGATATATTATATGAAATTATGATGAATGACTGGAATCACCATGAAGTAATCTCTAATGTAGATTTTTATTCAAAAGACTATTTTATATCTGTGCAATAGCATCTCATTTAATCTATTCCAATTTTATTACGTAATCCATACCATCATGAAGTATATATTCCAAAATTAATCCTTGCACAACATCATTTTGCTTCAATTTAATAACATTTTATCCAGTCCATTTCTCTAATATTTGTGGAAAATGAATATAACTGGTCTTGACTTGCTTAATGTTTGCTTTGCATTATTGAATTGAAAAAAATACGTATTTATATTAAATAACACAAACATTTTCTTCCGTGTAATGAAAGATAGTAAATCCAAATTACAATGCCATGGTATGTATGAATTACCCACTCAGATATGTAGGGACATAGATGTGGAAAGAATAGTCTTTTAATGTAAACATCAACGGATAGTCAAACAGCATATCAAAAATACTGTTCTAAAACATGTGGCAGAAGTTCTTGCCAAAACATATTAGTTAAAAGTATTCCAATGTAGAGAGATGCAATTTACCGTTTCATACGATTTTGTAATATCCTTGCTGTTAGAAAAATATGTCTCATTTCTTAAAGTACTCTGTCTAAGAAGCTGTTAAATAATTGACAGTAATTCTGCTTTCTTGTGATTAGGAATTTAAGCCAAAGTACTAAGAATTTTATAGGTCAAACTTTAACTTTCATATCGTTTCATATTGTCGTGTAAATGTTTTTAGTATAATTATCTTCCTGGTGAAAAGTTTTTATAAGGGATTTTCTGAAAGGTTTTTATAAAGTACATCCTTTGCTTTACCTTTCCTTTGAATTGAAAAAACATAACATATTTTAATAAACAAGTATTTTATATATTCATTACATTATTTTAAATCATGCTGAATGATTGGAAACATTATGGAGCTATATTCCAATATTAATCACTAATACAATTTTTACTTTAAATGGATACTATGTGTCTGTATTTAATAGTATCGAATTTCCATACCGATTTTGTTATCTTATCCATATCGACATGAAGTATATAGTCTCGACGCAGCAATGTTAGACACAACATAAATTAATCCTGACAGAACACAGTTTTTCTTCAATTTCATAGCATTTTATTTAGCTATATTTCAAATATTTGGGCAAAATGAAGATACCTGTACTTGATTCGCTCTGCATTATTCAATTGAGAAAACACAAAATAATATTAAATAACGCACTCATTTTCTTATACAGTGTAATGAAGAATAGTAAATATAAAATACAAGGTCATCATGGTAGGTATAAATTACTTACAGATAAAAGGGCATAGCTATGGAAAGACTCTCCTTTAAACGTATCTATTAATGTCAATGCTTGATAGTCAAACAAACTTATCAAAACTACTGCTCTAATATATTTGACGGAGATTCCCGCCAAAACATATTCAGTAAAATTATTCCAATTTAAGAGGGGTAATTTAAAGTTTCATGTGGTTCTGTACTATCTTTGCTGTTAGGAAAAATACAACCACCGTCTCATTTCTTAAATTACATTGTCTAAGAAGCTGTTAAATAACTAATAGTAATTCCACTTTCCTGTGACTCGGAGATTAAGCCAAAAGTAATAAACATTTTATTGGTGAAACTTTAACATTTCACGTTGTTCTAACATACAGAAAATGCTTTTATCCCCTAAATGTTTTCAGTATAATGTTCTCCCTAGCAGAAGGTTTTCACGTGGTTAATCTTTAGTGAAATTCATTTGCATATTTTGAGATACTTTTATAAATTCTATTGATTTCCCGGCAATCGACAAAGATACAGAAAACGTTTCAATAGAAAATAATTATATTCATTATCCGGTGAAATGCTATAGAATAAGTTACAGTTTCTTTGTGAGATACGTTAAGGCAGCGGTTCTCAACCTGTGGGGTTCTCAACCTGTGGGGTTCTCAACCACAAGGAGCCCCGAAGTATCTGAAGGAGTGGAGGCGGAAGGAATGTGCTTACATGGAAACCACCAACTATATTACTTTTTATGGCTGTTTTAGCAGGGATTTTATAAAGGTGGGGAGCATGGCTGGAAGCAAATACAGAACGATGAAAAAATGTACCTCCGAAAATCCTTAAGTACTCCAATGATTTAGTAAGAAAATATTAGTGAGTGTGTATGCTATGTATATCTATAGTAAATTGATCATATCCGAGTGAATAAAAATAGTGGCAGCGACCTTAGCGAAAATAATAGTGGCAGCGACCTTAGTGACAAATTAAAAAAAAGTTGATAACAAACACCTCTGCAAAGCGATATAAAAGACAAACACAAACTACAAGATTGTTGAACAGCATCTAATCAGTGGGGACTGAAAATAAAACTGTTACAGAAAGCATGTAATTGGCACAAAATGGTTATTTGCGAACTTCTGTAATATTCAACAATAGTAATATATTAAACAACACGAACATGCACAAGTTTTAAGGTGCAGTCTTCTAAAAATGGCCTACGTCAGCATTAGTGCATATATGAATTCGAGACAGAATATTGCGGCATACATTAACAAGCACTGTTGGTATACTCGTGTTATAGGCCCTTATGCACTCATGCATATTACCTATCAGTAGAATTGATAGGTAATAGTAAATACCTATCAATGTTATTGACATATATTTTTTTATTTTCTTATACAGTCAATCCTCCTATAACGCGATTAATTCGCACCGTGTTATATAAAAACCGCGTTATAAGAAACTCCGATTAGTGTAAATCAGAAAAATTAGTATCGTGTTTTATGGAAACCGCCTTATAAGAAGCTCAAAATTAGTACAGACCATAACAATTAGTTCCGCGTTATATGGAAACAGCATTATATGAAACTGAAAACATATAAATCAGGCTGATCATTCTACTTTATATAAAATTGCATTTTTTTAGAGCAGCATGTTATGATGAATACGGTTATGAAATATACGTTTATGGATACAAAAAGCAATAAGTATATGTTTACACATTTCGAATTACTGTTATTAAGACTTATAAGAAAATTAAAAAAAAAAACAATGTGAAATAATATAAACTTAATACTTTTTTCTAAGTGGCCTAATTACTTTTCTTTTAATGTCTTCTTCACTTTGCATATCTTCATTTTCGTTTTCAAATGTAGTTTCATTTTGTAAATCTACCAAAATATCCAAGAAGCTAAATAATGTGGTAATTCTCTTTTAAACTTTGCACTTCGAGCTGTTGAAGGATAATTTTCAATAAAGTAATTTTCTGATTTTTAATCCAATTCTAGTCAACTGTTCACGTCATTTAAATTGAAATATGCAATCCATTCTGTATCCATATTTTTGTCTAACAATACATTTGAGGTGAATGTATTAATGTTTTTATAGGGGATTCCCCTGTTAACTGAAATTGAAAACTGATGATGTGCACGTGGATGAAAAAACAGGGGAATTCCCCATTAATTTCAACAGTAAAAATGTAATAGAAAAATTCATGCTATTAGGAGACTGCTTAAGATAATTGAGTTGTATTATAGAGAAGCCGCGTTGTTAGACTACCGCGTTGTCTGGAAACAGCTTTTTATGAGTACGATGTAATGAGAGATCTGTCACAATTTTTGCTTTGCCTTGTGTGGAAACAGCATTGTGAGAGAGCCCATGTATGCGTAACGTTTGTTTTTGCGTCGATTATTACAAATAAGACAATACTTACAACCCTGTATTAGACTTATTTTATCTATTTCGCTTTGTTGCGAGTTAATTATGCTAACTTCTTAAAATATCCAATAGGTACGGTGCAATTACTTTCAATCGAATGGGCATGTTCGCTTTATTGTAGATATATATTTTGTACACTCATGAAACTTTGCTTACAAAGATTATTCCCTGTATTCACTGTATAATGTTTCATAATTATACGCAAGGTTTTAGTCAACTTTGAGAACCGTAATTGACAAATCGTCAATTAGAAAATGAGTTGTCATAAGCATAACCTAAAACTATTGATAAGAGAAATTTCCGATATACGTTTGGAAGTACGTAAGTAATTTCTTTTAGTAAGTTTTAAATAGTACTAACTGCATTCGATGTAGAAATATAAAGAAAAACTTACTTCACCTAAGCGAATTAGTGTTAACAAATGTGCTTCTGACATTTGCAGATTCAAACAAAACTCTATTTACGAAAATATGCGCAACTGTCATTCACGTTTAATGTTAGACATTTTAGTTAGAAATATTTCGAGTATAATTTTCTCTTGGCGATATCGTTACTACTGTTAAATATATAAATTGGACTCTAATACTGTTCAGTATAATTTAAATAGACGCACAGATTCTGGTTTTAAAGGTAAACATTCAGTTCATGCTTGCTTAATTATGAAACTGTGATGATGGTGCCAAATTAATAATAATATAAATTATTAAAATATGCATATCTATATTCTAAAAGCGAAATTGTCAAGCTTGCAAGTACCTTATCACGATGCTAGGAATTATATGTCATATAGAAATTGCGTTTTGTGGTGAGGAAAATAATATTGCTTTGTTTGATACGCATCATATATTCAGTTATTATATATTCAGTTCATTATTATATACGCATCATATATTCAGTTAATATCCCATATACAGTTTATTTGGCAGATTGTCCAAATATTTGGTTTTAAACAAGCTACTTATCTTCAACGATTTTCTTAACAGCAGATCGATATACAGATATAATGAAATATTGCACAAAGTATTTCGAATTAAAAAATGCAATTTTATTGATCCTGATACACATACATTTAAATGAACATTGAGCTATTTTAATACAAAAAGCAAAATGGAAATAACACTTTAAAATGTTCAAGTTACCTACACTATGGGTAATATGGGTCCCAAATAGGTGCAGGATAGGCATAAGGACTTCCTTAGTCATCATTCTTGCATACTGGCACTCAAAGCATTAACATCCCTTAACTCCAGCATACATATCGTGGAAGTACTCATCTCTTGACATGCAATTCAGTTTTTCTGCCTACTTGCAGAATGATACAAGTGGGCGTTGTCTTTGTACCAGTATTTAGAAGGGGCATCCTCTAATCTGTTAATTCCTGAAGGTCCTACTCGGTTTTCATGTTTATTTGCATTCGTATGGTCCGTTTTCCGTTTTTTAAGAGAGTACGATTGACATGAATGTGCATTTCTTCGTTCTTCGTTTTAAACCACTTTTTTTTCTATGCGCATCCCTTATCACTACCGTGGTAATTTCTCAGCGTATTTCTCTTTTATTCGCCTTAAGCGTTTGCAGATTTGCAATTGGAGAAAAAATGCTACCGGATACATTGGACTATTATTGATTGATAATGTATGTGCTTCTGAACTGCCGTTGACAGGCTGCTAGCTGTGGACTGTTGGTTGTAGAGCTCGTGTTCGGAAGCTTGAATGCTTCGTCCATACTCCCAAAAGCATCTGCTGGAACGATTTATCGATTGCGCAGAACGGTACCGCAGACATTAAATCGATATAATTTTCCAGTCTTGTTTCAAGCCGTGGCAAAAATGTCTCTGAAGTCGCAATTATCACTTTTCTTCTTTCTTTCACAACCACATTATCGCATCTTCATGGTACTGCAACCTCAAAAGAAGAAAGAAAGTGCTACCCAGGTAATGCAGGTACAGCTTTGTGTGACTACGTAGAGCAACGATGAAAATTTCGTTATACATGGTTACAATTATCATTACATGTTGTATCATGTATATAGAGAACCCTAAATTGTTTTTTAACAGTTCAAGTTATTGAAATATTTTAATAACTATAAATATTTTATAAAAAAGCATATCAACGTATGGTTATTTTTTAAAGAAATTTATATCAATACCAATAATTACAGAAACCACATGCAACAGTGTATTATAATACAATTGAATTGGAGAATAATTTTTATAGACATTTTATGAATGTATTTTCTGATGTTGTATTATAGGTAACTTTTTCCTGAAGAATTCGGAAAAACTCAAAACTAATTAAGGGATGCTGATCCAATGCTTTGTGATCACGAACTCAAGTATTAAGGCCTTTATTGGTGAATTTTGTGATTATGAACTTGGCTATTGCCTCTTCCTGCCATCTGAACTCATTTTTTCACATTATAACACATTGGGTGGCATAATTTAGCATCCTAGATCATTACATATGTTTCCTATATTTCTGCACATAGTAAGTTTTTTTATACAATGCAGTTAATGTCAAAAGTGTGTTAGTAGCATTGAAACTGGTCCACAGCTGCTGTTAGCTGCGTACTGAGCTTTGTTAGAGTCTCCTATCGGCATAGTGTATGGATACATTTGACTATTGCAGCCTAATTCAACCCGAGTTCAATTTTTATAGAAATCAGAAGTCGGTTAGGTGGTATGGCTGACTGTGTTAGTAAACATTTAGTTTCGCCAAATTTTGTAACGTAGCATATTTTCTTTTCTCTATGCTGTTTTTGTCTATTTTGTGCTTAGAAACTCTAATAATTCCCTGCATATGTACTACACAGGTGTAGCACTTTTGCCTCAAGACTGTCACTCCCACTTTGCTCTCATTTGCGGCCTCCTGGGTTAAGCTACAAGCTTCTTCTCAATTGGTTAACCCTTTATCCAATGTCATATTACTTCACATTTTCTTAAGAGTTCGTTCGACCCCCCTCTGCCTTGACACCCGTAAATGGCCTCCTGGGTTACGCTACAAGCTTCTTCTCAATTGGTTAACCTTTTATCCAATGTCAGTACTTCACATTTTTTAAGAGTTCGTTCGACCCCACTCTGTCTTGACACCCGTAAATTTATGATTTTCTGACCTTTGGGTCAGCATGCTGTAAACACTGGCGTCATTCAGACTGGAGGTGTTGTCCAATGTTCCAGACACAATAAATAATGTACATAAAACTGTCTCACCATAACAGTGTGAGATCTATTTCTAATCTCACAGTCACAACCAATATAATTATCAATTCCTGCTTAACAAAGATATGTATCTTTGCAAACACAAAGTGCTTATTTTAATACTACATAGAATGAATAGATTTATTGGTTAAAAATAACGTTTTTAAACAATTGACTACGCAATTAACAGGAATAAAGGATCCTGATTTTGTTAAGTGTAACTGAATTAAGGGCATGCACTTTTTCTTCTCTAACTCGTTTAATTGAGTTAATCAGGTGATTTGGTGCATTATGTCGATCTAAGGAGTAACTATTTTTTGCTTTCTTCCTGCAGGCAGCTAGTGAGAAAATTAAACATTTGAAAATGAACAGAACATTTGGTAGTGAAAGAATTGTTTGCTGTTATTTATAGAGTGCTCTTACTGAACATTTATTTCTAAACAATATTGGACTATCTATCACTGTTATGCATTAATTGCTTATATTTCTTGAAAATTAAATTATGAAAGAATGTGAATTTATGAATACTTTTATTGTGTCGTAAGTGCTACGCGTGTTAATCTGGAAAATATTTTTAGAGATAATATTTATAATACAGTTCATTAAAATGGATCGTAATACAATATTTAAAAATCATTTATGCATCGATGACTGAGAATTACTTCATAATTTACTTTATATTAAATTACGATTATTTAATATTTTTACTACAATGATTTATATGTATAAAAGAATAGGTCTACATTCAGGATTACTAGGAAAATTAAGCACATCTTATTGTACACGGTAGATATATCTAAAGTAAAATTACATAGATGTATTGAATAAAAGTGACTGAAGCGAATAAGATAGAAACAGGAATTCGGCAACAAAGCAAGATACGAGCAAAATGTCAATTATAAAGCGGTAGAGTATTATGTAGTTAGTAGGAATCAATATAAGGAACGCATAAACTGAGTAGATGGAAGGCGATACTTTACATATACTTTATACTTCATAGGTTGCTAGATACTGCAACGGTTCTAGAGTATACTTCGATGATAAAAGCTTGCAATTATTCCCGGTAGCTCAATGGTAGAGCTTAGTCTGGCTAGTACGAAGATTCACAGTTTTATTCCCGGTTGGGGCAGTACGGTTCTTTACACAATGTTAACCGAAACAATCAACCCTGTAGGTTAGTGTATATATATCAGACGTCTGAAAATAACGTTAGTAGGGCTAGTGCGGATTCAGTGGATTGTGGTATATTGCGCACCGATTTAAAATCGGGAAGGCATCGACTACGTAGAAAGCTAACTTGGATTATAAAAGTGGCGATAAGAGGCTAACATGGGGTAAAACTAACCGGAGGTGGTCAATCAGATTCCCAGTTGCACATCAATCTGATATTATAGGGTGGAGAATTCAGAGTCCATCTCGACAATATGAGCTTACGAATCCGTCCAAGTAGCTCATAGGTACAGCTTTATTTGGCCAGCACGGAGATCCGTGGTTTCATTCCTGGGTGGGACAGCAAGGAACTTTACACGGTGACACATGTTGTGCTTCTCAAACTACGGGCCGCTATTCTTCTTCAATTTTAAAATGTGTATTATCGCAGAAGGAGGGCTTTGTACGTACTCTGCAGTAAATCATTCTGTATGTGCTTGGCATGTTGTATTTACCAGTATGACATAAACTCAAAATTGATTAAATGATTTCTGTAACTAGTTTAGTATTAATTCTGCTAATTTGAGAATTCCCTACAAATTTGTAACTCACAATTTTCTTTTACTTCGCTCTAGCCGTGGGCGCTGCAATCACTTTTATGCGATGGGTCATATCCATTTTATAATAGATGGACCTAACGTGTGCACTTAAGGACAATGCATTCTAAAATAAATTAAGGTCTTAAAGATTTCCCGGTTAACTCTGTATATAATGTTTGAAGCAATTGAATTTAATGATCTCAGAGATGACACCATAAAAAATGATATCCCATTTGAATGATTCGGCCATTCACCAATTTTTGTCTGCCGTATCTTAAAAACACAAAACCACGCTCAACTTCCTTACCAACACAATAACTTAATGGCATGATATAATTACTTTTATTAAACTGTTTTTATTCCATTAGAAGTTAATTGAATCAATTAATTTTAATAGAGATGACATCGGTAAAAACTGACATCATGTTTAAATGGCTCGGACATCCACCAATTCCATCCTGCTATATCTTAATACTATAAAACCTTACTTGTTTACTAACACTGTTCCTTAATGGTATGATACAGTCACTTTTACTGTTTTTCCAAAAGTATTTAATTGAATCAATTCATTTTAATGATGTCCGAGATGAATTTTAATAGAGATGACATCGGTAAAAACTGACATCATGTTTAAATGGCTCGGACATCCACCAATTCCATCCTGCTTTATCTTAATACTATAAAACCTTACTTGTTTACTAACACTGTTCCTTAATGCCATGATACAGTCACTTTTACTGTTTTTCCAAAAGTATTTAATTGAATCAATTCATTTTAATGATGTCCGAGATGACACCATTAAAAACTGGTGTAACATTTGAGTGGTTCGAACATCCACTAAATGTATCCCGTTATATCTCAAAAATACAAAACTGTGTTCAACTTCTCTACCTATATATATATATATAAATATATATATATATATATATATGTAAATATAAAAGATAGGTTTCTAAAGAAAAATATTGAAATGAAATTTAGTGTACTTGCGCACAGCAGCATAAAACACTAAAAACAAATAAAGGGTTAATATATAAAGATATAAATGGAAATAAAAATGAAGAAGGAAGGCAACGCAAAGTGCTTACACAATGGCGGTAAGGGGGTAGTGACCATACTCCCCAGTTAGTTTAGGAGGTTGACTACAGTCAGTGCTGGCGTCCAGGAGTGCAGTGTACTTGCGCACAGCAGCATAAAACACTAAAAATAAATAAAGGGTTAATATATAAAGATATAAATGGAAATAAAAATGAAGAAGGAAGGCAACGCAAAGTGCTTACACAATGGCGGTAAGGGGGTAGTGCCCTTACTCCCCAGTTAGTTTAGGAGGTTGACTACAGTCAGTGCTGGCGTCCAGGAGCAGCAGCAGCAGAGCCTGGGTGAGTTCATGGAGCCCCTAGACATAATAAAAATGTCTGTATCTCCTGGATGCAGTTGAATGGGTGAATTTTACATTATTTGTAGTAAGGACAAGTGCATAATACAATTGAGTAATGAGAACCCTCACTGCATGAAGCGGGGACCAATGAGAAATTCGAACAACAGGGTCTCCAATCAGAGAGCTAGCAGAGCGGACTACAGAAAAAGGCCCTTTTCAGGGCCACCCAAAATTACAAGAAGTAATTCTGGATGGCGCTGAAAAAGATGGAGATTTTGTCCATCGAATCAGTGTTTTTAGAAAGGTTAAGTTTCAGGTATTTGATGAAATTAATCACGTTATTGATATTGAGTTCACTTATGATGTTCTTGATTTCATTAAAGAGGGAGAGGATTTCATTGAACCCTGTAGAATTTTTTGTGTTTGTCTCCTCCGGAGGAGGGGGGGGCGACTGGGCCGAGTATTAGAGGCAGCATTTGCGTAAGAAAAGTGCCTGAGAGTTTCTTTAGAATTGCATTTGATTTCTTTGGTCGGTTGGTTAGTGATTCCGGGAGTCAGCGTGTCTGGGAAGTCGGTGAGCAGGGGAGCCGGCTGTGCGGCGGGGGGATTCTAGTTTGAACAGTTTCTTGCGTAATAGCATTTTTCTGGCGTCTATTAGCAGGATTTGCAGGGCAGAGTCTGTAATTTGCAGGATGCCCATCCCCGCAGTTGCAGCACACCGCAAGGGATTCCCTTGGGTGTTTGCACTCGCGGGTGTGGTGCATGCCAGCGCATTTAAGACAAGCATGTTGATAACTGGAGAGTAAGGTCACTACCCCTCACCGCCATTGTGTAAGCATTAACCCTTTATATATATATATATATATAGTGAAACCCACGATTTTTATGTATTCCGTTTTGTACGTTATCCCATCTTCTTACGTCATTATTCATTGGCCCCCTTTAAATAATCCACACCAATAACGTTAAAATATCCCGTTTAATACGTGGAACAGGGAAAAAGGGGTATTTCATACTCATTTAGTACCTGTTTTATTTATAATGTTCTATTTATAATTTTCACAAGCTTGTCGTAGAGTCAATTTTGATTTATATATATATATATATATATATATATATATATATATATATATATATATATATATATATAATTGAAGATTTCTATGATTACTTGTAATATATATATACCCGAGAAATACCAAAGAAAGTTGCTTGTAAACTGAAGGTTTTTGCAAATCAGAAGCCTAGTGTAGCACGATGAGCTATACAAGAAGTTTGGAAACTGAATAAATGGAATCTAGTGAATATAAAAGGAATAAAATGAATATGAAAAGCATTTCTGAAACCATGTACGTTAACAAGGGCCATACATGTTTCATTAATGCTGATTCTGCGTTTCTGTTTACACAACTGTAAAATGTATTACAGAAATAATGCAAATATAATAATGTAAATAATGTATATATATATATATATATATATATATATATATATATATATATATATATATATATATATATATATATATATATACAGTAATTGCAAATCACATGGTTTGAGTAGCAGGACAATTTGTATAGAATCTAAAATATAGAATTTCAAATTAATTTTCCTATATCAGTGAGCTAAAAGTTTATATAGTATAACAATTATTGTTTCACAAATGTATTATAATCAATACAATTCATATAAATTTAATATATTTTTCACACACACCATTAGTACCTTCTTTATGCATTACAATATATTAAATTCGATGCTTACTTAAGTTGAATTGATATATTTCTTAAAATATAAGCTTTTTATTACTTTTATGTATATCTTTTTTAGGAATTTCATTTGCTTTTTTACTGCATGCTCAGTTTTCCTTTGTCCTCAAACAAACACTTAAATACAAAAGAAAAAAGAGAAAAAAGAAAAACATATCGACGACAAAGTTTATGCCCAGAATGATTCAAGTCATTCACTGCAGGTAATAAAGGAACCTTGATTTAATTACGTGTAATTCAATTAGAGAAAAACACTTTGTTTCTCTAATTGCGCTTAATTGAATTTAACAGATGATTTGTTACAATGTATTACGGGTGGAGGTAGTTAACTGACTGTTGTTTCAAAGGGTCAGTTATATACTCATATATAAAATAATTTTGCAACGTTCACATTTAATGAATTGATAATTAATATCTTAAATTTTAAAAAATACGAATTTTTATGCAAATTAAAATGTAGTTAAATGCGCAGGATTACTTTTATTACTCTTGAACTACGAAATGAATATTATGGATTCTTTTCAAGCAAGAAAGATGTAAAATTTCAGACGTAAATTTCATCACTCTACAGCAAAGTGTGGAAAAGTAAGAATTATAAACCTGAATGTCTAACATGATCGCTTGAAACTATAGAACGGTTCAATGTATTTACATTACTGTAAAATCATTCATTTTTGTGTAAGATAATTTAGTTCAAAAACCTCACTTTTTAATTCCCATATATGGCAGCACGAATTTAAGCATCACATTAACTTCTTGGCAACGCATTTAATACATCACATATGTTTAGTATTTAGAAGCATAGGAAATGACCTCATGATGTATTATGATAAAGATCACGAGTGTAAGTTTTGACCAGACAAGATTTCCCAATAATGTACATTTTGTATTGGAAACTCATTTTTGAACTCCTTTTTGAGCCTATCTATCGCCTTCGAAATTTGATCCATATCAGCCATCATTAAGTGCCATGGTAATAACATGGGGAGAGGGCTCTGCAAGACACTATGTTAAGAAAACTATTTCAAACTACATGTCTTATGCCGATATCTCTAAATCTAAAGTGGCTAAGATAATTTTAAATGACTCTTTGGAAAGGTTTAGTATAAGCCTGTATACGAGGGTCATACTGAAAATTTTGAGACAGGGGTAGACAATATGCGCTAGAAAAAATATTGATCAGATATTTGAATTTGGACAATTTTATGTCCGCAGATGGTAAATTGTGACAACAATTACAATTTAGCTATTGTAGAATACATTTTGAAAAAAGGAAAATGGACTTGACGCCAGAGCATTAAGGAGCTATGATTTTCTATGATTTTAAAGTAGGGGTAAATCAAGAAGAATATCTTCAATGTCTATAATTAGCATATGAAAATGATGCTCCATCTCGTGCTACGGTATTCATATGGTTTACACTGTTCAGGAGGGTCAAAATTCTAAAAACAAACAGGACGACCTTTGTCAACTGTACTCCCAGAAAATGTGTCTACCATTCGAAAAATGTTAATTGATGATAATCTCTGTACCTATCAAATGTTATAAAAGGAACTTAACATTGAATCTGCAGTCATACATGAAATTATTCATGAAGAGATGTCTATGGAAAAATTAGTTTGTCGTTGGGTCCTCCATAATGTAACACCAAAGAGCGGAACGTGTCAGAATCAGTAAAGAAAAATCTAAAATTATTTAATGATGGTGGACACCGCAATATTTCTAAAATTATAACTGGTGATGAAACGTACACACGTTTTTTGACGTTCCAACATGTCAAGAAAGTAAAGTATGGGTCTTTGCAGATGACTCCAAACCAACAATGGTGAAAATACAACGAGCAATGAAAAAAGTAATGCATGCCGTGTTCTTTAGAACTAGAGGTCTGGTCAAAGCCATAAAGCTAGAGGGACAGCATACAGTTACAGCTAACTGGTACACCATTAAGTGTCTTCCAGAAATTCTTCAGGAAGTGAATGTTAGGGGACTCATTCTTCACCATGGCAATGCATCTTGTCATTCAGCAAGAATGTCAGTTGGATTTCTTGAACAAAAAATATCAAAGTGATAAAAAATCCAACTATTCTCCTGTTCTTGCTATGTGTGACATTTGGATATATATTAATCTAAAACGAAATGCGTGGGCGTCGTTTTCATTCCGAAGATGAGATTGATGAGGCTATAAAAGAGTATTTTTCATCGATTCCAAGAAATAGATGGCTGGAAGCATTTAGTTTTTGGAAAAATTGCCTACAAAAGTGCATTGAGATTGGAGGGGTGTACTTTGAACACTTCTAAGAGATGGTAAGTTTAACTTATACCACTTACACTATCTAAAAAATCTCAGTGTGACCGTCGTATTATTGCAAAGTCGCATGGTTGTGTCTCCAAAAGCGAGGAAGATATAGATTTTTGAATTTCAGGGAAAATGCAGTGATTTTGCAGTTATCTTCCCATTCTCCATATATTTTTTTTCCCTTTTGTCTTTATTCAAATAATGCTTCTATAAGGAAATTTCATCTGATTTTGGTAAAAGTTTCTGTTATGTTTACAATTGAGACAGGCATGCTAAGTAATTCGAATTTCTAGGTTTCGTTATTTTCAGCTAAATAAAAAATATCATACATTTTTGACAAAAATATAGCCTCTCAAAGCCAGTATCATCTGAATTAATATAAATCTACCAATAGTTTCTGCATATAATTTCAAAGACGGCGCAATTAATTCCCAAAAAATTCTATTGATGCTTTATTGAACAAACATTTTTACGTTATACATCTACCTATTGTTTTAATTCTCAGGTGCCTGTCTGTCTGTCTATTTGGTACTGTAGGGCTAGAAAAATCGAATTTTTCAAAAAGTGTTCGGTGGTGAGGGATTATACAAGGTGCTCCAAAGAGGGGTTCGCTACACCATAACGGTCAAAATGTGACATGACAGAAAGCATGCTTTGCGTTGAGATCGATTATAAATTTGTTGTATAGGTTAATAGTCAAAAGTGTGAAAGTTCAGTTCTTCTATACTTACAATTTTTCAAAAATGTTCATTTAAGACGATGCACCATACCAAAACTTTGAGATGAATTCGAGGAAATCCCTAGTGAACCATTGCATCCTATCGAATTTGATGTCCAATCTACATCTGTCATTGAAAAGGTGAAATTTATATAAATACAATACTAATACCTACCCATAGTGCCCCCAGGTGACCCTGAAAATAGTAATAGTGGAACCTGAAAAGATCAAAGTACATTGCGTATATACTAGAAGAACCAGTCGATTTGTGGCCACTAACACATTTATTTAAACACATAAGTTATTAAACATTAACAATAATAATACAAATACACTACACTTAAACGTACTGTGGCAATACGAAATTACAAGTCACTTTTAATCATTAAATTCATTAAAAACATTAAATATGGGACGTGGAATTGAAATTAAGTTATATTTAAGTTTATAATAATATTATTAATAAGCAATAAAAACATGGCCGTTGATCTCATAACGTGGAATTAACATTTAAGTGCATTACTCGTCGTTGTGCCGCAATAACCCTCGAATTATTTTGTTTATGTGTAAGTCCGGAAAATAATTCATTAATCATTATAAAAATATTAGCCTATTTAACTTTAACAATATAATTTATTTACATCAATTTATCACTAACAACAATTTATCATACTAATTATCAACTATCATTTAATTACTCTAGTAATGGGAGATATGTGACCAGAAATAGTTAGATTTCTAAAGTGTCTAGGACCTGAGAACGTGAGGATATACCTTCAAGTTTAATCTTGGGCTTGTTTAAACACTGAGGCTTGCATCAGTTTTATTGTTGCAATTACGGCCATAACTCTCTGGTGTGTGGCTCATTGTCTTCCGTCTATTCCAGACTCTGCATCTCCAACAGCAACTTTCATTTTTCTATAACTCAACTCTGCAACCGTATGTGTATTTGCATCTGCACTCCTTGTATATGTCTAACTGCTACCACATTTTGTATCAGACTCGCCGCAACAACATTTCGCATCAAACTTACTTCTGCAACAACATTTCGTATGAAACTTCTAGGCACCATAAATATTGCAATAAAAATGTCTCATGTGAGGACATATTCTGGCCTCACACGGACCAAGCTTGACCTCGGGTGTGTACCGGATTATTATGATAATTACTACTTCAATTCATGCATTAAAATTCAATTTCTCCAGTAAGGGGAATTTCCCCAAATCTTAAAATTACACTGATACTTACTTTTAGATTAATACCTAAATATACATTACATCAGAATAGGAACTTAAAAAAACACTACCTCCATCACAGATGAAATGGTTTGTACACTCCAGAATAGATCATTCCAGTTCATAGTGAAGAGGGCTTAGGTAGCCGATAGCACACAGTTCACAGGAACACACGGTTTTAGGATATTTCGC
This sequence comes from Amaurobius ferox, assembly GCA_951213105.1. Classification (NCBI taxonomy): domain Eukaryota; kingdom Metazoa; phylum Arthropoda; class Arachnida; order Araneae; family Amaurobiidae; genus Amaurobius; species Amaurobius ferox. The sequence goes on from OX578140.1 coordinate 58,865,751, forward strand.
TAACTCGGGATTCCATCACTAATTGGGGAACATTGTACGCTACGCTACACTCTCCAACGCCCAATTGCCAGTGGCCCAGCGATCTGGAGATCCAAGAACTATGTGAAGACCGATGCCGGTGGGGTCACATCCCGAATATAAACTTTGCAGTTGTTTGCCTTAACACATACCGATGATGATTGACGCACTCAGCTGACATTTGTTGTACGTTGCATAGGGGCCCTGGATTGATGTCCAGTAAACACACTGTCCACGTATACTCGTCTGTGACGTGAGATAGACACTAAACTGTCGATTACCATCCTTGCAGTCCACACGTTTGTCACGGCTTAAATGTAGTTTAAAGGGTCCAAGGGATAGCCCAAACTACGCCGTCTATTTTCAGAGCTAGGTGGCAAAAAAGGTCTAAGGTCTCGTTGCATCGATGATCGCTACTGTCCGATGATGATGCATAACTCGTTCTGGTTCCGCCCTATCTCGACTTAGAACGGCCATAGCACTTAAGTTGCTGAATGGTCGCTGCTTGCAAAGAGCTACACTTAAGTATATGCACTCGCAGCAGGGTACAAAAATCGGCTCCTTACTATATGCATAGGGCTGCCGCTAAAGAGTGGCATCGGATACAGGTGCCTAAAAATGCGTCAAAATGCATTTCGAATCGGGCTTCAAAACAAGTGCCCATACACTTGGAGACCTTCTCTAACGAGATCAGAATGGAGTCAAATTTTACATTTTAAAGTCGAGTCCCATCAGATTTTTGAAGAGGGAGAAACAAAATTGGGGTGGAAGTCACCTCGTCCTCTCATTCGTTATTTCACGTATGTGTAAGAAAAGGGTGGTTCTGATTCCGACCAAATGATTAGATTGCGTAGCGAGGCTCATTTCATATGATTCCCATTAGAAATTGAAGACCGGAGGGATCCCACAGCCGGGAGGTATCGTGTGAGCTAACACTTGACAGGGGCTATAAATTTCGAGCGATTTGTAGTTTTCAATTGACATTTACAACGACATCTATTTTACGAACTTTATAATTACTCTCTTGTGCAATTCAAACCATGGCGCCAAACTGTTCCGTCTTGTCTGTGCGGTGACATCATGCAGCAATAAATTACCATACATATACCCTACTTTGAGTAATTACTAATCCCCCCTTTCATTCCTGAGGCTAACCCGGGACATGGACTGTATTTGCATTATGTGCATATAAATGTTATAGTAATAATATACATAAATGTAAAAGTGCTGCGCATGCGGCATATGCAAATCTAGAGTTCCTGTGAGGATCAAGAAAGTTTTATGCTAATTGCTTGATCAGCGCCTTTATGTACCAAATCGCTGGAGGAGCTTCGCCATAGTACATCCCCTCATTGTGAAGGAACTGGGAGTCTAAAACAAACTTGTCTTCCATACCTGGCTGCGGTAGAAATTGAGGTAGTGTTTGAAGATGATTGGTCAGAAACCGGTGTAGATGTTTCCTTTAATCTTCTAAGGATTTTAGTAGAAATGCGGGTTTCTATATATCAATGCAGATGTTGCTTTTTCGTCCGCGAATGTAAAATTTGTCTTTGCGTGCACACACTTGGAAAGGTCCATCGAATGGGGTCTGCAACGGTCGACGTACGAAGTCGTTTCGTATAAAAACATGAGTTGACTTGGGAAGTTCCATGTGGATAAAAACAGCATTTTTTGAATGACGTGAGGCTGGAACTAGTTTTAGTCGTTGCATTTGCCGTCTTAATTGTAAAACGAATCCATGTGCATGTTTTGGAATGTCCTTTAGTGATGTGTCATTTAGGAATTCACATGTCAAACTTAAGGATGTGCCGCAAGTTAATTCTGCACTGCAAACTTTTTAGATCTCCCTTGACTGAGGATAAAACGCCTAAAAGTACGTTTGGTAGCACTTCTATCCAGCGCTCTGTTTCTTGACAGTGTATTGTCGATTTCAATTGGCAGCGAAAGCGTTTCACCATGCCATGGAATTGGAAACAGGATGATATGCTGTCTTTCTGATTTTTTTACTTCCTAAAAATTGCATTAAGTGATGAAATATGTCGCTTTCGAATTGCCGACCCCGGTCAGTTCTGATGACCTCGGGTACTCCGAAACGAAAAATCTCTTCGATTCTGGTATCTCAGCATTAAAATGATGTAAATCAAAAAGATCTCTTGCTACATGAAATAATTTCCTTCTACAGTTAAATATGTTTGCTTATATTTTACATTTTTCATATTTTAGGGTTGTTTCAACAAATGACATTCTCTAATTTTTTCTAATCGTACCGAATCTGATCAGCAGAGAGATAACGCATAACTCATCAAACTGCCAAATTTAGTATAAATATTTTTAACTTAATTGTAGATATACAATGTGCACAAATAATTATATATATTGCCGAGAGAACAGAAACACTCACATAGGCATACATACTCTCTGAGATTCCGCTAATTCTTGTTTCAAGAATAAACTACCGTTAAAGCTTAAACGTAAAAATCTGCTTCATCTCTCATATGTGTTGTGCGATATATAAACGTTCAAGATTGCATTAAATGCTTATAATTAGAGTTTATTATGTATCCTCAAATGAAGGCGCATTAAGTTAACGGTATGCAATGATTTTAACGTAAGGAATAAATAGAAAATAACTGACTTTCCTATCAAACGTGCTCCCATTTCTTTGAAGGGAAATTGAAATACGATGCTGGAAGAATACATCTATTTCCAGCTTACAAGATAGATGCTGAAAATTACATTTGATCAGAAATTGAAATCAGGGTAAAAAGAAAGATGAAAGGAAACGTACATCATCAATTGAATTTTGTTTGTGCTTTCTGATAAAATTACTTCATTTTAGAAAGAGTACCTTCTCCAAAATTTAGAATTGGAAGTGTAAAATTAATGTAAAGTCAGTGTACTTTGTAAAAAATTTATATGCCACGTTAATCAATAAAATAGATCGAACTTCGGATGAGATTGAGAAGGGGCATCTTTGATGAAGGAACAGCACATTTATTGACTATATGTTATCGATAATGCGTGGAAATGCATAAAACACCTGATGTGATTGGCGCATGGATTTCTTTACATTCAAATATTCTTTATAAACAATACAAATACGAATGCAGCAATAAAAGATCCGGAGTTTAAAAGACGAAATTGTGGGGGTGGGACAACCCAGTGGTTTGCGTGCAGGGATAGATCGATTTACGGAGTACGGGCATGTAAAATATGGGGGTCCGCAAGGTCTTTAGGTTGGTATTAGGGAAAGAAGGTACGGTCCCCACTCAGGTCTAATTTGGGGTCACTTCCAGGCCGTCCAAACAGGTACTTTACACCTTCGAGTAGGTAGGACGGTCTGGGAAAAAAAAATAATGTCTTCTCCACATTTTGAAGTTTGTGGATTATCTTGCACTGACGAAAGAGATTCAGCGTATCCTCAAAACAACTGCTTATTTTATTTGTGCCTCACTATGTTGTTCAAGTATTACTTACTAAAAATAAATGTTTGCTGCTATAACAACTATGATACCATAAAGGGAACATGCTTTTATATTGTTAAAAAAAGGGCAAAAATAAAGCGATTCAATATTATCCGTTCATTTCACATTACTGAAACTTTCTTTGGAAATATATCGATTAGACAGATAAGGATATAATTATATACATGAATTATGTTAGTTTAAAAAACTGTCTACAAAAGCAAAAAGTCTTCAGGCTACATTTAAACTTCAGAACTTTCCATGTACTTTTTCAGAAGTCGGTCTCTATTTTCAGTTGTTCATGAATCTTTAATGGAGTGGATCTCAAAATCTTTTTACAGAACAATTTTTCTTAAGGAAATGTTTTTAAAGGACAAAATGTCCTACGTGAAAACGAACTAAATAATAGATAAAAGGCATTTGCATTTTATTTTATATTTGTATAAGTAGCAAAAAATAATTTCAGAAAAAAGTTGATGATTTAAGTGCATGAATGTGGTTACTAACCATTCCATTAAAGCAAATGCCCAGTTACTTATTGCAAAAAAAGTTCAAATTCAAGAAAATGTAATATACTTAAAATTTCAAAAAATTACAATTAATAATGCCGTTAGCATTTACAATTGCAATTAACATTGCAGTTGCAAAGAACTTTCAATTTCAAAAAAATATTATTTAAAATAAGATGCAGTATATAACCTCCATAAATAATAAGAACTTAACAAAATAAAATATTTTAAACTTAAAATCTAACTCTTAAATATGTAAAATATAATTTTCTTTTATTTTTCATGTTTCTACACTTATTAATCCCAAGAATAAATATGTTTTTCAATAAAAATTAATATTGACATAATTATAGATTTTCTCGTCAGTTTTACCAAATTATCAAAATAATATGTACTCAAGCAATACATCGAAAGTCGATTATAAACTTACTCCATAATTCAAGATATTCAGAACACTAAATTTACTCGTAAGATCAGTCCGTTAGTGTAAAATCCTTTACACATAGCGGGTGAGTAGGAGTTTTACATTTACTAGACAAAAATGATGCTTTGCTTTGAGCAGACTTAAAATAAAATATCGTATATGTATTATATGTATTGTAAATGGTCTGATTTTGTTTGATAATTTTTATTAGAAACATCACGCATTTTTATAACTTACAACTTACATCAGATTATTTTTTTAAGAAGCACGATTGTGTGCTATAAAAGTTGTCTGGATATTATTAATATGTTTAGAATGCCAGTAAAATGAACTAAAATGAGATTTTCAAAACATAGCAACATTACAGAATTAATGTTGTATGATGTTGTTCTTGTAATGTTGCTAAAACTTAAAATGTATTTCTTTCATTGAAATACATTTTATTCTGAACAACGGAAGGAACATGTGAAGTCCGATTATCCACTAACTATCAATGACATATCACTCCTCATATCAGGGAAAATTTAATTAGAATATATCTAAAAGATCATGACGTGTTGCAAATCTTCACAGGAAATCATACACAAATAACTTCGTATTTGGTGAAAGCTGTGACAATGGGAAAGTGTTTCGAGTTTTCAAGATTTGGCAGAGGTTGGGTCAAAAATAAAATTTCTCAAATACTAAGCAATGTAATTGAGCAAAGGAAATATATATACATTATTAGAAATTCAATTTGAATAAGAATTTGTAAAATGTGTGGACTATACGGGAATACTTTCTATTATTGGCTTTATAATTGCAAATTAAAAACAATTCACACACATATATATATATATATATATATATATATATATATATATATATATATATATATATAAATGTTTTAGAATTATTACACTCTCGAACTGATTAGTTTACCATGCATTTTAATTTAATTATAAACAGCAAAAAGAACAACTTGGAGACGAACGTTTAAATTATTACAAACCGTATGCATTTTCGAATAACACATGCAAATCGTTAAGGAACATTATAAAATATTGATTGTAAAGGGAAACATATCGCTGAATTTCTATAGGCATTTATGTTGTCAAGTTTCATTTGATTTTTACAATTATGCTTCGTCTCGTCACTAGACTTTCTTCATAGGCTTCTGCAAGTAATTTATTTATTTATAGTTATTTATAATATATTTTAGAAACTTCTGTGATTCACAAAGTCTTTTGGACCACGCTAGGTCTCGTCGCTAGACTATCTTGAAAAGGCTTCTGCAAGTGATTTATTTATTTATAGTTATCTATAACATATTTAAGAAATCTCTGTGATTCACAAAGTTAGTTGTGCCAGCCACGCTTGGTGTCCTCGCTAGACTTTCTTAACATTATTGATAGGCTTCTGCAAGTGATATATTTATTTATAGTTACTTATAACATATTTTTAAACTTGTGTGATTCACAAATTCAGTTGTGTCCCATTTGGTCTCGGCGCTAGACTTTCTTGATAGGCGTCTACAAGTGATTTATTTTTTTTGTTGTCTATAGCATATTTAAGAAACTTCTGTGATTCACAAAGTCAGTTGTGCCACTCAAAAGTAATCGAACTTCTCAATACATCAAACACTAAAAGGCTTGAGATATAGACTTAAAGATCACTATGATTACAGTTGCTCTACAGCCTGGAATAACACTCTTAATTCAATATTTATGTTAAGACTTATGCATAAGATCTTCATATGACAGGCGTTCCCAAAATTCAGAAGATACTCCGTGGTATTTACAATGGGAATGTCTTCCAAATAATGTTACGGTTGACTCTATTGAGTTATTATTTACGTAGCAGGTATGTAGAATTTGTGTACATGCCTGCAATTTTTTTCAGTGCAGTATAATTGACATTTAATTATTATTAATTTTTCTAATTTTAAAGTTTAATTCATAGCGAAATATTTAAATATTTATTATAAGCAAACGGAAATAGCATTTATTTTTAACAATAATCTTTTAGAATAAATTTTTCAAAATACGAAACATATGCAAATTTTTCCTTTTTAATTTCATGCACTCGAATATTGATGATTTTTAAACAAATTCTACGAAATATAACGCAATTTCATTCGAACTGCAACTAAAGCCAAAATGAATTTCACCATAATAAATGACCAGAGAAAACTCTATTTGGAAAATTACACATTGCCCGAAGTATTCCATTTTCTTTTCTATTTATCGCAAAGCCATTAAGCCCATTCCTTCGGTAACCGATTGACAAATGCACTCAGATGAATAATCTTCTTGTAAGAGGCTAATTGCGCGGAGCCGTGTCGAAGGAAATTACCTTAAATAATAACATGTATCTTATGTTGCAGTTTAAGAGGTAACTTTTATGTTTTGGAAAGGGTCTGAATTAATTTCAATATGTTTGGAATGTATTTTTTACGTAAGTTTAGACAAAAATTCCAGATATTTTAAAAAGTATATCACATCTTACAAAGGTTTGAGTAAGAACATTTGGTAGAAGTAAATGCGTACCTACTAGAGGAAAATATTTTTAAAATAATGGTCAATGTTTTGTAATTTTAAAGTTATAAAAATATTTGTAGGCGTTTAATTATTTTTAACAGTTAAACGCCTACAAACTAATAGATCGTTATTATGTCATACTAAGATATATTTAAATACTAGCGCTAATTTGTCATTCCTTCTTCTTCTTCTTCTTCCGACCAACTCGAAGTTGCAAGTTATCCGTTTGGACGGCAGAGACAGTTCCACACAATTTAGATTAGAACTAACTCAGTGGCGCGGCATCTACAGGGTGCGGGATTCGAACTCGGGTCTTCCGAGTGCAATCCCCGCCCGCTAACCACTGGCCTGTCCAACCCTGATATGGCATGTAAATTTATCGTTATATGATACAGTCATATAATATTGAATACATAATTTAAGTTGCTAAATTAATGTGGCCACCAGGTTATCTTATGCAAATTCACTAAATCCTAGATTTCTCAGGCCAGATCCCTGAATCGGTACAAAAGAAGAATCTGAAAGCATGCACAAACTAATGCATATTATTTCATAAGTTGTGATGCAAGAAACATAATATTTCTAAATATGAACATTCATTCTGTAATGCGCGATGCGTAAAGTACGTTTTATTCAATAATTAGGGATCTCAGCTCAGTACAATGTCAGCGTCACTTCGATGGCATGTGTGATACTATAAGATATGGATATTTATGATATTATGGGACACACATGACTTCACAGCTCCAATGGCGACCCTTTAGATAATTAAAAACTGTATTCTTGTTTCCATGGAAATTTCTAATAAAGTGACCTAAGCTTATGAGTAGATTCTGCTCTCATTTAATTTTGATCAATGAATCGCTTTATTTCATTCTTATTAACTTATATGAACTTATTGTGTTCTCTTTATTTTTTTCTTAAATAAAAAAAAAAAAAAAAAAAAAAAAAGAAAAACCTATGTTAACTGTTCTTATTTTTTTGGATCTTTCTTTTTCTTTTGACCCTTTTTGATATTTTTTTCTTTTTCTTTTCTAAATTTTATTCTAAATTTCTGTTTTTGTTTTCATACGGCAATTTTTTTTTTCATTTTCATATATTTTCTTTTTATATATTTTCTAAATTTTACTTTTAAAATTTTATTATTTTCTTTCATTTTAATCTATAATTTATTATGTTATTATACCTCACTCTAAATATTATTTTTCAATGATCTTTTTATCTATATTCGCATTAACCCTTTTCCCATTTTTGTAAAATGGACGTACATGTCAAGTTCAAATATAATGTAAAACTGTCTGTTTAATCACAATATTTATTATAAATTGTAATATTTTTAGACCTAAATAAAAGTTCGTTTGGTGGGATGGTAGAACTTGGGTGCCTCCTGAATGCAGGAGGTATCCTTTCCCGGCCGTGCAGATAGCTACTCTAAACCCAATATGTGAGTCGCACGGTCTGGGGTCTTCAGACCCTTTAGATAATACGACTTGATAATACACAACTAGAATTTGAGCCAATCAAATAATAGGTGGAAAGGCTAAATAGGGTCATCGAATCTACAATATCGGGTATACTCTATTGTATTCAAGAATTCCAGCATTCAACAAAATGCAATGCTACTTTGGCGGCATGTGTAGCATTATAGCATACTCATATACTTTATGAGAGTCACGTGAATTCACAGCCATTGTGGTGGTCACTATAAAACTACATCCCGTGCTATTATACTACTGGGATTACAGTGAATCAATTTATAGGAGAAGTGTGTAACTTCGAGCATAAAGGTTAGAAGTAGCTGTTGAGGTATCTGAGAAATTCAACCGGATCAACGGAATTTAGAGAGCGACCCGATGACTGAATATCGATTGGAATGGTAATGAAAATTCGACTAGGAAAACATCAACACCAAAGCGCCATGAGAATGATTGCGGTTGTGCAAAAGTATTTTGATATGGCTAATGGTGAAAGGCGCCCAAAGAAATCTGACGCACATGTTGGTGAAACACCATTTCAAAATTTACTATTATGAGGAAGTAATAATATAAACAAATCAAAAATGCATTATTAAATCTGTCTGGCTGTACAACTCAATATTTCCCGTTCTAAAGATATTTCTGTTTTATCGAATATTTGCTACGTCGCCTTTGAAAATACGCCCAGTTTCCAAATGAAATGGAAATTGAATGAAAGTGCTAATTCGGTGTAATTTCGAAGGATTATGCTCGTTATTTTGTGCAATTAAACTCAATGGATGGTATTAATGTGAAAGTAAGAATGAATTAATATTAAAATGAGAAAATGGATTTGAGTTTGTAGGGAAAGACATGTGCTGCCTACGTTCGATTTTCACATCTGAAAACCCAAACAAAAATATATAAATATGTACTCTTGCAAAAAAATATATGCACCCAGAAAAAATTGAGCTACAGCCACAAAAATCGGCAAGTAATGGTATTTAAAGAGTTATGCAAATGATAATACTGTGCCGTCTAGAGATTTATACGGCTGTTGCAACGAACATCCGCATCATTTAAATTCATCGTGCTTCATTTAAAACAACCGACGATCTCATTCTAGGGTACTTGGAACTGGAATTTCTGCTCAGATACTGAAAGTTGTGTACATATTTGCTTTTGAGACGTACTCGATGGCGGTACTGACATTTATCGAAATTAGAGACAGGTTGCACTATAAGCCTAAGGGAAGCTGCTTGTTCCAACAGTTCCATCAGTCACCATCTTGATCGGAGTGATATGGTGCGTGATGGGGGTTAAACAACAATGGATCAGAGAAAACACATCTAACCGTCACCGACACGCTTCAGACAGACAGCTGCTCGAGAAGATTAGGCAGTCATGTCAGAGTAGCCACGTCAACACCCACCATTAGCGTCGCTATGAGCCATTCGAAGGTATTTACCAGCATCCATGTACCCTGCATCAAGGAATACTATTCGGAGACAACTAGAAGAAGGTGAGATTAGGTATCGACTTCTATTAAGGGGCCTACCATTGAACCCTGAACTTGGGAAGAGCTGCCGGGTTTGGTGCGAGATCGGTCAGACTGACCAATGTCAGACTCGAGCCATGTTGTCTTTAGCGATGAATCCCACTCTTTTTTCACTGTTGATGACCGCCGCATACGTGTGCGTAGGAGGACTGGCATTCCGATGCAGCAATTATTGGTGAGTGGTACAAGGCCAACAAAAGTAATTAAACTGTCTGAGGAGCAATCTCGTGAGACAGCCGATTTCCTCTTGTTGTGCCGAAAGCCTGTCTGACGGCTCGCTTGAATATCGATGAGATTCTGCTCTGCCCATTCTGACAAGTCGCTTAGATTTCATTAAACAACAATACAACGCTCAACCACATACCGCACGACTTTTTCAATAATGTCTTCGAGGGTTTAATACCTTCCCATGGCCAATCAAGTCGTCAGACATTTCACCAACCGAACACGTCTGGGATACACTGAGACAGCAATTACAGCCCTTTCAGAATACCAGTGATTTAGATGACCATTTGCAAAATTTGTGACAAAATATTCGGCATAAGTGTATAAGCAACTTAAATGACTCCATTCCGCACCGAATACCGGCTTGTATATCTTTCGAATACCGAATACCGGCTTGTATACCGAGTTTCACGGCTGTAGCTCCTTTTCTTATGGGTGTATATGATTCTGCAGCAGATTGTATATTATCATGGGGAGTTCAAATGTAAGACGATATATTGCATAAAAGGTATATAACAGAGAGCCACTTATTAAAAATATATAAATCGTGAATTTAACAAGAGATATGCTAATCATATCACTCAAGACTGCGAGTGTTTTCATAGAGTTTTGGAGAAAGTTTAAAATGGAAAAAATAACTTTTCTAATTCATGAACTTCAAGAGTATTTTCTCTGTAGGACATTTTTACTTCAAATAATACTAGTCTACTCTAAGTTTTAAAATTATTCGTGTTTTTTCTTTGAAGTCGGACTCAATGTTCGAGCACTTCATGAATCTTTAATATAGTGTTTCTAAATCATTTCTAGAGAATTTTTCTTCGATAAATCCAATAAGAACTTAAAACATCCTAAAATAAAGAACACATGATCATGGCTTTCAATTTCTCGTCGAAGTAAGCAAATAAGTCGCAAGTAATAATAGTTTTTTAATCAATATACTAATACTACTTAGACAATTTCAATCTGCGATCTCATAAGAAAAAATCTGATGTGGGAAATATATGACTTTCCTTATATAATGCAATGAATTTACCACTTTTACAATAAAAAAATGGTATACTTATAGTAGATACTTATATTTTTTCCAAGATATTGAATTTTCTTCAATTAGTCGTCATTTTCATTGATTTAGCTTCATTTTTATCAATTTGGCGAGATTTTTGTAATTTAGCAGCAATTAAAAATGTCGCCAAGTTGGCGATATTCCACCAAATTTGTCGCCAAAATCTCGCCAAGCGTTATGGATGGAGAAATCGTATGTTATTCTTACAGCAGATAAATGACTATTGGCGTTCAAATACAAAAGTATTACTCAAAGTACCTTTTTCTTGAATGGAACGAGCTAGATCCACGAGAATGATGTCACTTAATTTATCGCATGGTATTACACATGAAAATGTAACATGCTTCTCAATAGGATTTTTTTTTATTTTATATAACTTTTTGAGAATTTTTTTGAAAAATATGCAATATCTCGAGAACGGTTCATGTTAGCCTTCTAAAATTTATGTCAATCATTTTTAATGAAAAATTACATAAGAAATGCCCATTTGCGTAACTTTATTGGCGTTTTTGACTCTTTGACGATTTTTTCAAAATTTCACTCGACAATTTAGGGGGGTTCTGAACATTCGATTGCGTATAAACACAATAGGATTCCAGTGATTATGGATTGTGATTTTTGTACCAAATTACGTTCGAATCGGTCCATTCGTTTGTCAGTTATTGTCTCTACAGACTCACTGACACACACACACACATACACACACACACAAACATACACACACACAGAGACATCACTTCAAAAATGTTTGATTCGTGATCAGGAATGCTTGAAACGTGCTCTCCCGTCGAAAACTCGAATTCGAATTTTCGATCCCGTCACGATATTTTCCTTATACATTATGTATATAAGGAAAGTAGTAAGACCAGTTTCAATGCGTTTATGGGAGTGTTATACATACTTTGGAATTTAAAATTGCGTGGGTTAAGGGAAAAATTTTAAAGTAAACAACCCTTAAATAACAAAACAAACATTTAATAAATACATAAATAAATTTACATCAATTACAGATTTGGAATGTTCTTCGAATTTGATATTGTGTTTATACCTACTAATAACTTTGGTTTTCTTATCTTACAGATTCTTTAGACGTTGCCAATAATTGAGACATTTGCAGTATTTATTGTCAGTGTGATGTTTCTAATATTGGTCAAACTAAACGTGCTTTAAAATTCCATATTAAAAAACAAGAAAACTATGTCAGAAAACAGAACTTTAACCATTTTTTCATTGTTCAACATTGTTTTAATTTTGAGTTTTAATCCTGAAGGATCATACAAAAATATATGTCAATCTATAATCTTCAGTACAGTAATCTAGTTATCCACTTGTCAGTACTCTATAATTTGTCTACAGTTTGACAGAGTGCTCTGTAATTATTTCTATTGTTCTTACATCTGCTCCCTTTTTTAACCTTTGGATTTGTTTTGTGTCGTTTTAACTGCATGTTCGTCTTGTTGGGAAATCACTTATTTTTGTGTGGATTTGGATCATCTGGTTGGGACATTTCTGTTGTGTTTCAGTGCACTCAAATATTGTTTATGTATTATTGTTTCGTATTGACTGGATTATTCTTCATTCTACTTGATATTGTGTCATTCACTGGATTAGTGTCATTCTACTTGATATTGTGTATCTTTAGCTGATTGGCTATCTAAAATGGTCCCTTAATCCATGACTTCGGAATATATACCCTTCTGTTTCCCTTATTTGTGCACATATCATCCTTTAGACTTAGGGTTTGTTCTGTAGCATTGACAAAGGGGATACAATGGGATATTCTACAGACATACAGTGTGCTGAAAAGAAATTACAAAACTTCGTTGAAGAAATATGCCTGTTGTCAGCTAGTTTCTCTTTAAGTACCCTTCTACAGAACAAAAGAACATCCCTAGTAGCATTCCAATATTGACAGATAATATTGGAAATATTAAACCAATATGAAAATTGGACATTTTGACGTCTTGACCCAATATCGGCTTAAAATATTAGGGCAGTATTATGCCAATATCGGCGTTTCATTGGAAATATTTTCAATGTAACACCAATATTGACGTAAAATTTAATGAAAATATTTAGCCAATGAAACCCCAATATTTTCCCAATATTGGGGATTACATTTGAAATATTTCCCTTGTAATGCCAAGATATACATGTAATGCCATTATTGGACCAGTATTAAATGCTACTGGGGTTTATGTACAGCCGCGACCTTAAAAAATCAACCATAAACACTCCCATAAACATATACATACAAACTAGAGAATTTTTGCTTTGGGTGTTCTAGTTTTGTTTGCATTGCTTTTCGCATGCCTTGTCTTAATTCGTTCTTGACTGTTGTT
>OX578140.1:58879526-58884526 GCA_951213105.1 Amaurobius ferox
AAAACAATCTAAAGAATTTTTTATTACAACTTTCAAGAACAAACTGTATGAGAACATTCCATTCCATTCTATTTTAAATCATATTAACGTATGTCTTCCTTTGTCCAATATAAAAATCATGATCAATTATAGATTCGTCAAAACCAACGGAAGGAAATTTTTCAATTATAACAAAATTTGTCAAGATGTTGCATCAAATAATGTAGATTCTTGTAATTGTCATGAGAATATTCATAGTGACACTCATCATAAGCATATAATCTCCGGAAATCTAGATTTTATCAAAGACAAAAGACTTAAAAACCTGCTTCAACTCGGTACAAAGTACCGTATACAAGAATTTAAAAATGTATACGAAGAATTTTATAATGATCTCGACATCTTCATTTATAGATTGGCGGTAAAACATAGTTTACCAATACAAGCATTTAATGAGTGGAAATATACATTTTACAAAGCGTTTTGTCACTACTACCCGCAGCACTGCAAAAACAATAGAGAAATTAAAGTTCCATCCTCGTTCAAGCAAATTAAAGAAGAATATGTATTAACATATACCGATAAAATAGTATACCGATAAAATAGTATCAAATTATGCCTTCACTTGTAAAAAGTTCTACGTGGATACACTAAACCAAAGTTACAGGGACAGTGAAATGTATGCTTTAATACCCAGTAACGCATTGATACTGACTAAAAGAATAGAGGCACTTTACAAAAGAATAGGAATTGATATTAAAACAATAAAATACCCATATTTGGTCCTGATCCCCAAATTACACAAAATACCTGTCAAGTTTCGAACTGTGACGGTGGGATGTGGTTCATATTTGGAAATAGCAAACAAAAAACTTTTGGATTTACTCATAATAGTTATGCATGATATTAAAAGACATAACTCTATTATGATAAAAAACGGACAGGAACTGATAAACCGACTAAAGTTTTGTCATAACGATATCAACTTTAAGAGTTACGACTTTCGAGATCTTTTTAACAATATTGATTTGGATAATTTACAATTGATTCTGAAAGATCTACATGAAGAATACGATCTAAAGCAATTTATAACTTATAGAAGATACATGGACTTGGTAGAATTGGTATTAAAGGAAAACATACTACACGACGGAAGCAATTTTTACAAACAAATCAAGGGCATACCTATGGGAGGGAGTTGCTCGTCAATACTAGCAGATATATATATATCTAAATACGAAAGAGGCACTCATATCCTATCGGAAATGCCCTACTTCCGTTATGTCGATGATGTGATAATTGGGGGCTATGAAAACACCCCATGTTTTGACTTTTCATTCTACCCAAGCGAATTGGACCTTATTGAAAATCCAGCGTGTGAGGACGGATCGGTAAAATTCTTGGATTTAGCTATCAAAAAACACAAGAAATATGGAATATACACAGTGTTACACGACAAAAGAGATTCATATAGGATCAAGGTAAATCATATTATCGATTGGAATTCAAACCTTGCAAAGTATGTCTTCAGAAATATAATGATTGGACATTTTAGAAGAAACCAAAATTATAATACTTTTAGGAAAGACTGCATTTGCAAATGTAAAAAATTTGCAGATGAAGCTATAAAAAGAAATTATCCAGTCAATTTTGTACAACATTATTACAAATCCTTTTTTAAAGAAAATTTGTAATCTGATTGTTGATATAGAGATTTAATATTCATGACTGCGTAACTATTATCCTGATATTTCTCTGCGCATGAGCAACTTTACTTATATAAAGAGACGTTCCATCGGGTTGGACTAGCGGATGTTTCTTCTTCATGGATTCGTTTACTTCTTTGGTTCTGAGTCTGTTCTGGTGCTTTTGTTTTCGCACATTTGGGAGGCTGACCATGGAATTATGTTGGTTCCGTGAGCGTTACCCGGGTTGTATATTATATATATATATATATATATATATATATATATATTATATATATATATTATATATATATATATATATATATATATATTATATATATATATATATATATATATATTATATATATATATATATATAATATATATATATATATATAATATATAAATATATATATATAATATATATATATATATATATATATATATATATATTAATGTCAAATAAAGCGATAAAAGATACGTATAAAAGATGTAAAATATTTAAAATGAACAAGACATGTAGGCGCAATGCTGCTCTAAATTGTCTAGTATAATAAAAGAGAAAAATTCTATAAAGAAATCTCAAAAAAGGGGGGGGGAGAGTGGAGAAAAGCCAACAGGGAAATTTGTAAAGGCCTAGGGGGGTGGTGACCCCTAGTTCCCCGGTTAAAAGTCGACTTTTATTCCAAAGGAAACACTCCCGGAGCCGAAAAATACCTGAGGCCAATCTCCGTATAAACGTCAAAGCAAAAGACGCACAAAAACAATCCGAACAAGGAACAGATGGAGACCATTACGAAGCTGTAAAAGCATGGATATACATTTAAAGGTGGAATCCAAAGTGACAACACACAAGAAAAGTAAAACGTCCAACTGAAATCCTTCAGTCAAAAGAGAGAAGGGAGTAGAGTGTATAGGACTAACACCAGCGTTGCCATTTATAACCCAAAACTAAACTTTTGCCAAAATCATTTTCAAATGCGTTGACTGTTTTACTATGATAGGTATTATAAATATGTCTGAGGAATCCAAGGGGATAGTCTTGTTTTATAGCCTCTTTGATAAATCCAACATCACTTTTTATACAATCTTCTTTATAAGTATGCAAGCGGGTGTTCCGTATAAAGTGATTCATTACGATATTACGAAAAACTTTCTGACTTAAATTAGATCTCCAATTAATAATATAATTTATTTTAATCTTGAATTGTCGTCTTTTATCATAAAGCTTCATATACAAGGGTTCATCTTCAGCGAAGTGAATGTTAATATCCAAGTAATTAATTTCATCGGCAGAATCTGCAGGAGTTTCGATTAAATCTAATTGTTCAGGGTAAAAGTCGAAGTTAAATTTAATATTGGTTTTTTGATGTGCTAAAAGTATATCATCCACAAAACGGAAATACGGCAATTCGTTTAAAATATGTGTGCCTTCTTCATAGTGATGGAGGTAGAGATCTGCCAACATCGAGGAGCAGCCTCCCCCCATAGGTATACCTTTTACTTGCCTATAATAATTCATACCATTGAATAAGATGTTTTCAAAAAGCACAATATCTAAGATAGCTTTGAATTTGTGTAAAGCTATGTATTTATGTAGGTGATATTGACCATGGATTTCTATCATAATAGCATATAGATCTTTCAGGTCTATGTTATTAAAGAGATCTTTAAAGTCATAAGACTTGTAAATCAGGTTAGTGGGATGTTTGTGCAAATACTTTATTATATCACCACTATTTTTAATCATTACTGATCCACCTTGCATTATTTGAGTCATAAAAGGTTTTAAAATTGTAATAAGTTTCGTATTTGCTGTTGTAGTATAAGCTTTATAGGCTACCGTTACAGGTCGAAACTTTACGGGTGTTTTATGTAGTTTTGGTATCAAGACCAAGTAAGGATATCGAATATGATTGATGTTTATACCTATGCGTTTATGTAAAGCCCTTATTTTATTTTCGATTTCCCTTCGTTTTGATTTCAACAAAATATACATGTCTTCGTTATTATAACAGATGTGGAGTTGATCGATGTAATATTTCATACAAGTAAAGGTAAAATTTGATGTTACCTTATCGGTATACGTAATTGCGAATATTTTCCATACATTTTCCAGGATGCGTCTATTTATTGAGTGACATATATCTTGACCATAAGAATGATGATAATAATAATAAAAATTCTCCATAATATGATCGCGCCATTCATTAAAAGATGATAAAGGCATGCTGTATCGCACTGCCATTTTATATATAAAATCACTCAATTCTTGATAAAATTTCATGTCTATCCTTTTAAAATCCTGCATACGAAATTTCGTTCCCAATTTCAATGCATCCCTAAGGTCATTATTGGTGATTATGTCCAAATTTCCAGTTATAATATGACCATGATCGTGATCAACGTAGAGGCTGGAAGCACATTGACAGGTCGGATTATCATGAAGGTTCAGATGTTTACCAATTTTATTGTAGTTAAAAACTTTACGTCCTATAGGAACAACATACCTATGAGTGATAGTGATCTTCGTATTAGTAATGGGAAAACAATGAGTTTGACCCTCTAATATACGATTAAAAGGTATATCATCAAATGCCTTATTACTAAAGGTTGTAATAAAGAATTCCTTATTAACAGGTTTTTTCTTTTCACAACTCAAATTAATGTTAAATCTTGATGCTCTCAATTTAATCAAATCCAGAAATATTGCATATTTGGTTTTAATGTCAGATTGGTTTTTCCTTGGATCTTCATAATGTTTAACACTATAGTGTGCCCAGACCCGTCTAACATATCGTTTACGAATGCCAAAAACTGCATTTTTAATCCAATTAGTACTTATTTCTTCCATATTGTAAATTTGTTCTATTAAAACATCCAATTTTTGGAGAGTATTAAGGTACGATGTTCTTGATGCACATTTTCCTCGATTGTGTCTTGTAAGCGTATTACCATGTATGCGGGTCAAAGTCGATTGTACTAATCCATCTCTGCAGGAATCCATATTATGTATATCCCTATAAAGTATTGAATTTAATCCATAAGGATAAGTGGTTCCAAATTGTCTAATATGAAAACCTTCCCACCATAACCTTTCGTCTAGATTAGTCACAAAATCAAGTATTTCTACAGTAATTTCTTTAAATCCATGTTGACTAAAATGACACAATTCTAAAGTTGTATGTTGTACTGCTTTACTGCTGTATTGCTTAATTTGACTTCTGTGTAGATTTATGCGTAAATTAAGTGCATTTTTAGTCTGTCCGATATAATTTTGTTGACATTTACCGCAGGTTATAGAATAAATGCAATTATAAGATTTACAAAAAATAC
>OX578140.1:60271339-60296339 GCA_951213105.1 Amaurobius ferox
CCACTTGCCTTATCGACATATGTAATGACAAAATCATTTTGTATTTCTTTAATATCATTTTTAATTGAATTAAGTTTATATGAATTATTAATTTTCTGATTATATATATAATGATTTAAGTATTGCTCTATTAAGACTCTCCAAGGTTTAAAGGCTTCTACAGGGATTTGATATTTATAACTGATTTTATAAATAAATTTATTTAAGTCAAGAAATAAACCTTTACATATTAATTTATGTTTAAATTTAGTAGGTATACGGTACTTAGTACCCAGTAACATCAGTGATCTTAGTGCATCATAATTAATAATATTTAGATTTCCCGTTATAACATGCCCATGGTGTTTATCTACGAAGTCTTTGTATTTTTCTAAATGACACTGGCAATATGACTCTTTATCCAATTCATAGTTTTGATTAATATCTACTGATTTGGCAATTTGATTATAGTTGAAAATATAACGTCCTAGCGGTTTATCATATTTATATGCAATTTTAGGATTTACATGTTTGACTGGAAAGTAATTGGAAACCGATTTTAAAAAATTATTTATCTTCAGATTATTTAAAACAGAATTAGTAAAATTCAAGGTACAATATTCATTTATTTTAGTATTTTGTTTTGATTCGTCATTAAAGTTTAAGTCTGTGACATAAAAATAACTATTAAGATTTTTACTTCTGGTAATGAGCAAATCATAGAATAAATGTTTAAAATGAACGTTATCAAATGCAGTACTTAGAAAAAGATTATATACCATATTTAATTGCTGTTTTTTAATTGCGAAAATCCAGTTTTTACATTGTTTCCAATCAAAAGTAATTTTAAAATTTGCATGTTGCTGAAAGATGGCATTTTTTAGTTCAGATAATGATGGCAATTTTTTATTATATTTACTTGCTCTTTTAGTTCTTTTTGATTTACTTTTATGATTGTTGAAGGAATTATAAATATTATGGTCTTCATTAGGAGAATTAAAGGACTTTTTAACTATATTATGATGGTTAAATATTTGATTGAGTCCATATGGAAAGATGGTTTTGTGTGCACAAATGAATTCATTTTCAAGAAACAATCTGTCATAGTAATTTTTCTGAATACACAGAATACTAATTTCAATGTTGTCGAACCCATGTTTAGAAAAATGTTCGTATTCAAATTTTGATTCATTAAAGGAAGTTGCATTATTTGAAAAAAATTTTTATGTGATTCCTGTGTACGTTAATTCGCAGATGCAGAGGGTTGCTGGTTTGACCTATATATGACATATTACATTTTTTACATTCAATTTGGTAGATACAATTATATGTTTTACAGAAGACAAGATTATTGTTACAATTGATCTGATTACTATTAGCAAACGGACAAGTTTTACATCTATTAGAATTACAAGATTTAAATTTAAGTGTGTTATTTAGTGATGCATGGCTGTACGATTGAAAGTTATATGACGTGAATAAAGAATACTGGCTGGATGTACCGAATGAAGATGGAATAGTCATAGAGGATAAAGGATATTGTTGGTAGCTGGATAACGATCTAGGAGAACCCCAACAAGTTCTCGAATACCTAGCTTGGATGTCAGAAAGCATCCAGTTGCCAGTCGCTAATTTTTTATAATAAGACATCATGTAATATGGAATGATAGTAACCTTTATTTCCCCAAAATAAAGGCACTTGCATTAAAAAAAGAGACTCTTTAGCCAAGAATGCACCTTAATTCAATTACAAAGGTGGAGACACAATTACAACATAAGAAAGGTACCATTATTTTTCAAACTAATGGATCATCTAAAACACTTTGAAAATATATAAACTAATGTGTAGACACATTAAGACCCGGATTAAATAAATGCTTAGGAATAAGCAAAACTAGGATAGATAGTGGAAAAATATACATATACACATTGACTATTCCAGAATAAATTGATTCAAATTAACATCCATCAATACAACATGAAACACAATATTTTACTTCAGAACTAATATAATCTAAGAATAATACAACCATTGCTGTAAATACAGAATTCAAATTCTTCCAATAAATATGCATTTATTTAATGGTTCAACAATTCAGATATTCAACGTATGAAAGGCTACGTACGATCACAAAAACAATAAGATATTCAATATATGAAAACTAAGATCGATCACAAAAACAATGGCTAAGAATAGAATTATTACCTAGGAATTACAATTACCAGACATTTTAAAATGATAAGATAAGGGATAATGAGATAAAAATGAAGTTAAAATTTGACACCAATTCAGCGCAAATGCAGCTAACTTTAGTGTAATTCAGTTCTAACTAATTAAATATATATATATATATATATTTATATATATATATATATATATATATATATATTATATATATATATTCTAAATATTTGATTAGTTATTATTAGAGAAATAGTAACATAAAATAGATGAATATGAGAATAATTATATTAGAGAGAGAGTATTAGTAATGTAGCAGTTATAAAGAACTATAGTTTATTTTACATTGTTTTTTTTCATTTTATTACCATACACAGATACGATGTAAAGTTTTTCATTTTATGATGTACATTACTTATGATATACAGATTCTAATATATTTATGATGCTCTCTAAATTTAGTTCAAAATTCTTAATGCCCTTTAAATGTGAAATTAATGGGTAAATTAGATCTCTTGGGGGTTTTCTGAATGTCTCGTCTGTGAGTCAAAACCCCTGGGGAAACTGCAAACTAAATGACCACAAAATCAGTACCGGAAAGGAAATAATTACTATAGAAGTTGTGTTTTGGATTTTAAATGCAATTAGCACGGAAATAAATTTGAAAAGGGTTAATGATAATATTGGATAATTAAGTATCGGGATAAAATCTACATAAACAGATATTTAGGTTGAATGTCATGAATTTCAAAGCAGTTTCAATTCGAATTTCGGAATTTGTGGTTGTTATTTCGATTTATGGTAATATTTATTCGATAAGCCATAAAATATATAGACTGATGAGCACATAAAATAAACATAACCGGTCAATGTATGATTTTATCTGCAATGCGGGAGAGATTCTAGCATTAGAAATCATCTTTTAGGAATTTTGGAGGATTCGGTAAGTTGGGGTGCTTAATCCTCTAACGGTCGTGCTGTGTTCAAAGACACCCTCTCATTATTGTGTAGTTGACCTTCATTAATGATATGAAAAATATATATCTTACTGTACTATCCTGAAAGTTCTGTTTGACCACCAAATAATTTTTATAGAAAATTTATTAATTACTCACCATAATTCTATGCAGTTTTCACTTATGGGACAGTATTTAAACCATTATGTAATATATATATATGCGTGTGTGTGAGAGTATTCAATCATTTTAAAAAAAGTTAATCACACACACACACACACACACATATATATATATATATATATATATATATATATATATATATATATATATATATATATATTTATATATATTTATATATATATATATATATATATATATATATATATATATATATATATATATATATATATATATATATATATATAAAGTGTATGTTTGATTCATTTGTGTGTGTATTTGGAATATGTATCATTTAAGAGGAAGCAAGAAACGCATGGCTTATGAAATAATTTGAAATAATATTCTAAGAAGCAGCAGGAGTTTTGTCATCTATGTAAAGACAGAATGTAGGATTTCATAATTCATATTGTGAGTAATACAGTAGTAATAACCGATACGGCTACGATTCATATTATACATGTAAATGCTGCCAGGACTTTTTTAAGTCTTATAAATGCTTTTCGACGCTTAAGTTTATGGTAACTAAATTATTGCTCTTTAACTAATTCTAAAGAACTATTATTTTCATATTTCCCCCAAATATAATATAATCAATTGAAAATTCATTATGCTTTTTATCATGTGCGTGTTTCTATAATGAGTTCAGTAAAACTTAAGTAATACGACAAGATATCGCACGACCACGCATATAAGAAGGCGAACATTTTCCGGCCTCAATTGTTGTCCTATATATCAGTACAACTACTTTAGTTATTCAATACAAGGTGTCCAAAATGTCTTAGACAAACTTTAAGGCTACGTTACGCATTCATAAACAAGAACATTTCTTTATAGGAAATTGTAGCCGCAAACACCATCGTAGGTTGTTACAGATGCAAGAAGAAACACAAAGAAAGGAATTCATATAATTCAACACATATTCATTTAACATAATAATTGCAAGTAACAATTACAATTGTTTTGCATAGTATCAAAGTAGGTGTTCAAATTTCTTGCCATCAACTGCTGTGCATGTTTGGTAAATCCGGCGCATGGATTGGCTGACACGTTCAAAAATGCTTTTCCTGCAAAATCTATCTGCCGAAAGGACAGGACAGTTAGCCATCACAGTCCCCCGACTTGTCCCGCATAGGTTTTTCCCTCTGGGGTTACTTCAAAATCCTGGTTTCCACACGTCTTTAACATCCGAGGCTGACCTAGTTGCTAGAGTCGTTTAGGCAGTAGTACATGTCCGCTAGCGTTCAGGCATTTTTAATGCGATCAAAATCAATGCGTCGCCGTTACCAATCATGCATAGCTGTGGATGGTAAAACATTGAACACCGTTTTAATTTTATGGTAAACACTTGCCATTTATACCTGCAAACTTTATGTATAATAAACGTGGATTGCCTTATCTGCATTCCATTCCTTTTGTTGCTTACTGCATCTGTAGCACTCCTCAGTGCCGTTTATGATGCAAAAGGAGCTTGCTTTTGTATGCCTGACTTAACTTAAAGTTTGTCTGTCGGACACACTTGTAAAAAAGTATTTAAAATTCAGCGGTTCACAAACCTACGAGTCCCAGAAATATTTGTCTTTAGGTCGTATTGCAAATAATAGTGTATTATTTCAATATCAATTTTTAATTGTGCATATTTTTTTTATTTTTATGGGGTAATACAGGATGATTAGAAAAAGATGGGCTAAATTTTACGGGCTTGTAGTACACACCAAACCAAGCATTTTTGTCTTAGTTTACTGGGCCGGAAATAAAACGTATAAACGTTACAGTGCGCTTACTCGCTGGGACGCGGCCGCTCAACAAACATAAAAGCGTCATTCTGGTTGTTATTTTCTGGTTGAAGAAATAAACCACGTATACAAATTTCATCTTTGGAAGAAGTATCATTATGCAAATTTTCGTAACAAAGAATGTAAAGCCTTTTCAGTTTGCAGCGGTTTTCACTGCTCCAACTTTTGAGACGAAGGATGCATTTACAAAATGGAGAAAATTCGATTGACATTTCATCTATGGAGCTGCAAATCTATGGAGCTGCTGAATGGCAGAGAGGCACAACGACTGTACGGAGAACGATTTCCCTATAGACAGTTGCCTAATAGTAAAATATTCGAACGCTTTCATCGACACGTGCGATTTTTGACACAGTAGCAGTTCGGCCAGGCACAAGCACAAGAACAATGGGATGGGGCATAACATTGATGTGCACACAATCCACGGGATGGCGAACAGTTACACCCATACCATCTCTTGTACGCAGCCAATTATTGACTGCATTATTTTGAACCATTGTTGTAATTAATTTTTTATTAAATGTCAGTTTATAACTTCTAAGCTATTCTTGTATTCTTGAGTGTTCGCCTTACCTCATCAATTTTACCATTAAGCGCCCACTGGTACTTTGTTTCATTTCCTACCCGGTTAACTATGACAGGAAATGCTTTATGTGTCCCATATATGAATGTATATATATATATATATATATATATATATATATATATATATATATATATATACAATATAAAACTTGAAAAAATGCTACAATTTTGAGTGAATTGATTAAAAAGCTAAAAGCAAAAAAATAATTTTTAATACAACTTGTAAAGCGCTATGCTGCAATTTTACATGTGTATACCGATATAAATTCCCAAATAGGACAAGTAGCAATGTACTCGTAAAATTTCTAGATAACTGACGGAAGTAACGGCCGGGGGGAGTTGCGACCCCCAACACTCCGGTTAAAGCTTTTTTCCGCAATGACAAACGCTCCCGGTAGCCGATACTCCCTACACTATTTTCTTCATGACTCTTATAAAACCGTAAAAAATTACATACATACGTATACACTTTCAATAACTTGTAAAAATCCAAATGTTTACTATAATACGCTAAAACAAACCAAAAAGGACACACTTTAAAAACATAACAATTAATTTAAAATACTAATGTATGAAATCACTTCACACGTGGTTATTTAATATCCCAATATCAATATATTCAAAAAATAATGTTTGAAATGCAAGTCAGAGAGGTTATATTTAAAAATTCGGATGCAAGACCAATTGGCAACACTATCGTCATATAAATACAATTGTATGAATTTACTTCACTCGTGGTTATTTAATACTTTAAAATCAATATATTCAAGGCTAATGAAATCCAAGTCCGAGAGGTTAATTTAAAATTGGATGTAAGACCTATTAACAACATTATTGCCATAAAAATACCAATGAATGAAATTAATTCACTCGTTGTTATTTAATCCTTTAAAAACTATATATTCAAAAACTAATGTTTGAAATACAAGTCAGAGTGGTTGTTTTTTTAAATATTTATACAAGACTTATTGGCAGCATTATCGCCATATAAATACTGATGTAAACCACGAGTTAAATAACCACGAGTTAATTAATTTCATTCATTGGTATTTTTATGGCAGTAATGTTGCTAATAGGTCTTACATCCAATTTTAAAATAACCTTTCGGATTTGGATTTCATTAGTCTTGAATATATTGATTTTAAAGTATTAAATAACCACGAATGAAGTAAATTCATACAATTGTATTTATATGACGATAGTGTTGCCAATTGGTCTTGCATCCGAATTTTTAAATATAACATCTCTGACTTGCATTTCAAGCATTATTTTTTGAATATATTGATATTGGGATATTAAATAACCACGTGTGAAATGATTTCTTACATTAGTATTTTAAATTAATTGTTATATTTTTATAGTGTGTCCTTTTTGTTTTTTTTTAGCGTATTATAGTAAACATTTGGATTTTTACAAGTTATTGAAAGTGTATATGTATGTAGGTAATTTTTTACGGTTTTATAAGAGTCATGAAGAAAATAGTGTAGAGAGTATCGGCTACCGGGAGCGTTTGCCATGGCGGAAAAAAGCTTTAACCGGAGTGTTGGGGGTCGCAACTCCCCCCGGCCGTTACTTCCGTCACTTATCTAGAAATTTTACGAGTACATTGCTACTTGTCCTATTTGGGAATTTATATATATATATATATATATATATATATATATATATATATATATATATATATATCAACAGTTTAATCTGAGTATTCACTATTATATTGAATCGACTGAGCGTTCAAAACAAGCGTTTTCTCTTACTCATTCGGCTTCCGGGTTGTGAGTTCGATTCAAACATACATGCATATATCTTCTCTTGTCGAGCTGAGTGTCTTCTGCCCCCACTGGTGCGCCGGGGCAACGTCATATGTCGGCTAAATGGTCCACGATTCTGACCGACGTATAGTCAAATGGTGGAATGTTTCAAGTTTCTGGAAATTTATAATAAATACATTATATTAAATCATTAGAATCCTTACGGATAATATACTTTGGTAAAAGTTTTGTCGAAAGTTTTGTGTTTTCTAACAGAAGATTTATGGAAAGCGAACATTTTTTCTTTGTAATAAGAGAAAAGAAATCATAGTAAATTTTACAGTGTATCCCGGTACAATGTATCGGTATAGTTCATTGTATTATATACATACGAATTTCCATTCATCCTAGTCGTATTTTGTGAACTAAATTCGTAATGAAATTCCTTAATGAGATTTCAGGATTCGAGTTACAATAGATCGCCTATCTTACTCCCAATGTAAACACGAGTATTCCATGAACACAACACTATTTTGAGTAAATGCTTCTACTATTTTCATTAACAAAATGCTGTTATCATAGTCAAATACATGGTTGGATGTTTATGTATTAAATTTTCATAGGAGTTATTAAATTTAGGAATTCTATTTAACATTAAATAAACGAATATTGTCCTACATAAATTTAAGTTTGAATAAGTGTAGAAAGTTAGTTTATTATGACAAAAGTCATGCATGCTGTTTTGACATCATGAGAATTTTCAATTTCTAATAATTCTTCCTACCATTTTTAATTTAGCCCAGAATTTTAATGAAATCCGTTAAAATACAAGGAAAACTAAAAAATCACGTCATACATTTTAATAAAACTTTGAACAAGTAAAATCTGCAATCAATGAAATACATTTTATCTTAAAAATCTCATCTTGGCGACATAAAAAACGATGAGATTGAAAAATTTGGTTATTTCAAGAAATCTTACGTCTTTACGATAAGATATTATTCCTTTAGCGGAATAAATTAAAAATACAAAACTTTTTAAACCTTTATACCATTTAAAATGGTATTATGTATATTTGAAAATTTTAATTAATAAGAAGAGTGTGAGAATTTTTCCTATTAAATTATTGAAAGGTATACAAAAGTAATAATTAAAACTGTTAAAGGCAAATAAGACAGATTACTCTCATTATATATAGTATAATATATATTACTTTCCTTATATACATAGTATAATGTATATTACTTTCCTTATATACTTAGTATAATGTATAAGGAAGGTATTTTGACGGGGTCGAAAATTCGAATCCAAGCAGCACGAATCAAACATTTCTGAGATGATGTGTGTGTGTGTGTGTGTGTGTGTGTGTGTGCCAGGGAGTCTGGAGAGATATTTCACGAATGAATGTAACACATTCGAATGAAATTTTGTAAACAAATTGCAATCCGTGAATACTGGAAGCCTACTGTTTTTACACGCAATTGAATGTTTAGACACCCCTAAAATTTCGAGTGAAATTTTGAAAAAATTATCAAAAAGTCAAAACTTTTAATAAAGTTATGCATATAGACATTGCTTATGTAATGTTTCCTTTGAAAACGATTGAAATAAATTTTAGAACGCTAGCGTGACCAGGTCTCAAGATATTGCACAATTTTCATATAAATTTATCAAAAAAAAACATAAATTTAAAAATATATATATATTAACTATTGCGAAATATATATTTTTGTCATATGTAATGTCATCCGATAAATTTGGTAACATCATTTTCGCTCGTTCTCACTCTAACTCGTGCCATTCATGAAAAAGTATACTTTGGGTAATACGTTTGTATTTGAACGGCAATAGCAATTTATCTGCTATAAGAATAACTTGCTTCTCCATCCATAACACTGGACGATATTCTGGCGACAAATTTGGCGAAATTTCCCCAACAAAACTCTTTCAATGATAATATCGCCAAATTGATAAAAATAAAGCTAAATCGATGGAAATAACGATCAATTGACGACAATTCAATATCTTGGAAATAATAAAATTATCTACTATAAGAATAACCATATTTTCCGTCCGTGACGTTTAGCAAAGCTTTGTTGACGAATTTGTTGGAACACCTCCAACTTGCTGACATTTCAAAAGTTGTCAAATTGACAAGAATGTCACCCAATTGATAAAAATTCGCCAAATTGATGAAACCGAAGCTAAATCAATTAAATGAGAACTAATTGAATTCAATATCTTGGAAAGAACATAACACTAGACTATAAGTATAATCCATTCCTCTGTCCGTCCGTCAGTCCGTAACGCTTGACGAGAAATTTATCGGTATTTCGCCAACTAGGCGACTGATTTAAATGTTGCTAAAGTGACAAAAATGTTGCCAAATTGATACAAATGACGTCAAATGGGAAGTAATTTTTCTCAAATTATGATTTCCGTCATATGAGGGGCATACCATCTAGTATAAAAGAAAAATGTCCCCTTTGTTTGTTTGTAACACTTGCTGATGCATTTGGTGAACTGGTGCACTTGGCAAATAATCTAGCGACGTATCGCTAAATTGGCGATCTTTCACTCCAGATTAGAGAAAATATCGTCAACATTGCAAAAATGAAGCTAAATTATAGAAATGACACCTAATTGATAAATTAATTATTAAATTATTTTAATATATAAACTATGTCGCTTATTGAGGATGTTATCAATATTGATAATTGATTGTTTAGAGTTGTGTGAAATATAAGTTAATTGTACTTTGAATTAGTTTTGCATATTGTCATCCGGAAAATTGCCAAATGTACAATTCAACGATAAAAACACAGTTCCGTGGACCCTATACATTACATTTTGCTTGTAAAAGGAGTAAATTTATTGCATTGTTTGAGGAATTCCATGTGCTGCCCACATCAGATTTTTTATATATATCAATTAAATCCTCCAAATTTACACAAAAGCTTTTCAAAATTTAAATTCTTGAAAAGAAAAACAAAGTTTTTAGTTTATTAAAGTTTAAATGGTTTTAATATAAGATTAATTAAATAAAACAATAAAAATAAAATAGATTATTTTTTAAGGTTCAATTAATTAGTGACAAATAAGTAAAAAAAGTGAATTATTAATTTAGTTAATCTTCACTATTTTAGAACATTTTATTTTTTTCTATTGCTTAATATATCTATCGTCACCTTTTTATTGCAACCATGTAGTTTTCAATCGCAAAATGTATGTTCCTAAATGGTGGCAATTTTAACCATGTGGCATATGAGGCAGTTAAACTACATGAAAACACTTCTAAAAAATATGCTTATATATCGAATTTGAGGCATATAACTACAATATTTAGAAAGGTGTAATATTAAATATAATGCCCCACTCTTTTTGTCTCTCATT
Organism: Amaurobius ferox; assembly: GCA_951213105.1. NCBI lineage: Eukaryota > Metazoa > Arthropoda > Arachnida > Araneae > Amaurobiidae > Amaurobius > Amaurobius ferox. The sequence continues at coordinate 60,282,162 of OX578140.1, forward strand.
TTATTATAATCCCAATCATTTTGTCTCTCATTTTATTATAATTCCACTCAATCTATATAAATAAAATTGAAAATTTGTCTGTCTGTTTGTCTGTCTGTTTGGCTGTCTGTCTGTTTGTCCCGTCATCACGGGAGAACGGCTGAACCGAATTTCAGGAAATTTTGTGGGTAGCCTGGATATAGTCCCACTTTAAATGTAGTCCATGTTTTGAGTTTTAACGATCACTGGTTCTAGAGATATTAGCAAACGGTAGAATTTTCGTTTGTCTCATCATCACGGGAGGACGGCTTAACAGAATTTGATGAAATTTTGTGGATAGCCTTGAAATAGTCCCCCATAAATTTAGCCTAGGTTTCAAGTATCTAAGACCAGGGGTTCTCGAGATATTAATGAAAAACGAAACTTTTTCCTAAGAGTTCTACTCTCAAACTCCGTGGTTTATCCAAACGAAATGCTTGAAAATCCTTTGAAAGTGAATCAAAACTGTATGTCTGAGTTTGATGGAAGATTTTTTGGGCAAATTAGTCACTTTCTGAAAACATGAATTGTTTGAAACTTGATTTAAATGGGAAATTTTTCTCCATGGTTTATTTTGCACAAGCGTTTACTGAACAATGGAAAGTATAAAGAAATCAGAATGGTTATTTAATTTCGCAGTTTATGAGGAAGATTCTATCTTATATCATGTTGCTCAGAAACGCAATTAAATTAAATGTGTCTGTTGATTTTAATTATTATTTTTTCGATTTGAATAATAAATTTTTTTTTCGATTTGAATAATAAATAAATGGATATAAAAATATATTTTAGAAAAGAACGATTTGATTTTTCTTATAGCATTTTTAACTAGTTAATATAAATTACGGTCTTCAGGTTTAAACATTATTATTATTGATTTTTTCGGGGATTATTGATTCAGGGATTATTGATATTTTCAAGTTATTATGCAATTGTTTTATTATGACAAAAATTGTTTAAACTCATATATTGTACGTTTTACGAGTAATCTTCTACAAATACACGGGTATATATTTTAATCTACGATAATATAAGTAGTGTAGTGGCATATGTTTTGATATATATTGGCATATATTGGAATCAGTTACGACCTTCTCTTAAAGAGTACGGGGATTATTGATATTTTCAATTTATTACGTCATCTCTTTTATTTTGGCAAATATTTTTTAGACTTATATTGTAATACAAGTAATCTTCTACTATCACACTGGCATATATTTTAATCTGCGACAATATAAGTAGTACGGGGTTGCATATATTGATTTAATTCTTTTTTTTTTTGTAAATTTGCTTACAAAAGGGGCCAGGATATTTTATTCTTCAGATCTGTCCGTGAAGATAATTTTTCACAGTGAGAACATATATTCTTAAACTACTCTTTTGGAGCAATAAATTTAATATTTTAACAGAATTTGCACATGATTGCGAATTATAAGTGTCTTTACATTATAATCTAGCAGCATACCCGTTCTTCGTACGGAGTATATAACATGAAGAATGCAAAAAAATATGGATGTAAAAATATATTTTATAAATGAACGGTTTGATATTTCTTTTCATTACATTAATTGCGGACTGCGTACATCACTTTCATTATTTTGGCAAAGAGTTTTTAAGCTTATATATTGTGTTTAGCTAATTAATAAACTCACATATTCTGTTTACCCAATAAATTCAATTAGACCATTGTTGAAACAGAAAAAGAGTAGAAAGGGTATATCATCTAATACAATTTTAGTGTTTTCATTTAGTACATATAAACGTGATCAAGATATTTTATTCTTCAGATCTCCAAATTCAGAGCTACGAATTTCGCGGAATATCGCTAACTTGGTAAATTTTCTTACGCTTTGCCAAATTGACTGAAATGTCGCCATCTTAAGAACAAGAAAGATCAATCATGCTTAAAGAATTGATTATGAAACACTTTCCAACTTCAATGCAATTTTATTTAAACATGTCTAAAACTCAATACATTCCTCGGTAATATTTTAAAACTTATCACAATAATACATTAATTTATTATATTTGAAACCTTAAAACTTCATCGAAAAAAATTAACTTAATTCAAATGACGGCATTAAAGTATAAATTGCCTGGTTTAAATATCTCTAAAATGTGATACATTCCTCGGCAATAATTTTAGAATTATCATAATACTACGATAATTTATTATATTTGAAAACTTTATCGAAAACAACTGAAATCCATTCAAATGACGTCATAAAAAAATAACACGCCTGGCTCTCTCTTTAAAAGCAACATTTCATTCATAAATAATTCCCCCATTCATGTCATTCATCACAATACTATAATAATTTATTTTATTTAAAAATTAAGACCATTGAGCTGCAAGTAAGTAAACTCTATGCGTAAAACTTTATCGAAAAATATCGTCCTTCTCTTTCTAAAATCAATGAATATTTCATTCATATCAGCTAAGCAGACTCCATGGACTAAATGATTTTGTGTTAAAGAATTACAGCGATTCTAATACAACTCATTCTACATATTTTGCTGTCTACATTTTACATAGGTGAAAAATAGGCTTAATAGTAGAAATAATCAAATTTGTATGAGCATTTAAACTGAAATATATTGTCATTGCGCTGTTTCAGTATGTAGATGCACAGAATTTAGGCAAAATAAAGTAGTTTTAGGACGGATTAAACACTCAATATGAATTAAAAAGAAATTTTAAAATCACGATTTTGACACAAGATGGATGCCATATATCATTTTGAAGTGGGTCATGTGATCATTTCATATCATCTACACGTGATCGCTTCATATAAGAGGTGTTATTATTATTTTAATTTTTATTTAAAAAACAACTGAATATATTTCGCTGAATTGTTTTTTATATATTTTATGGACCAATTTGAATATTGCCTAAAATTTTCGAAGCAATTTGTGAATTTTAAATTCGCTTAAAAAATGCTTGAAAAATTAGGTCCCATAGGGCTCAATGTATTCCATTTTTTCAACCCGGGTTCAATCCAAAACTAATTGGGTGATATTATTCATTTATATTCCCATAGGTCCTATAGACCGCCTGAACAACATACTAAAATTTCATTTTGATTAAGTCATTTTTACGGCAGTTATCGTGCTAACAGACAGACAGACAGACAGACAGAATGAACGAAGTCATAAACACTTTTCAACTTTGTTGTAAAGTGTTAAAAACGACGTAAATCAATGAAATTAAATTCGTTTTTTTAGAAGAGAGTACTCAAATGATGTTTCGGTAGCATTTGTCAGTCAGTCCATCCATTCTATTTAGTAACACAATTGACGAATTTTTACAATATCAACAAATTGATAAAAATGTTTATAAATCTATAAAAATATCTGGAAATTGATAAAATTGCGCTTAATAAATGAAATTATTGCGTTTTCTTAGCGGATAGTATTGTTATGATATTTCGTCAATTTGTCGCAAAATGGGGCTATCAGTTTTACAGTCCCATTTGGCGATAAATTTGGTGTTTTTTTTAATTATCGCTATATTAACGAAATTGTCGCCAAATCTTCCATGGAGATAGCATTATTCAGACGTTATGATTTCCATCAATTTATTTGAAGCAAATGATATTATGTCGTTTAGCCCATGGATGTAAATCCAACGTGTTATGCGGCATACGATTTGTATTAAATCTTTTCCGATTTGAATAATAAATATATGTATATAAAATAAATTTCATTGACATTGCATTTTTGACTGGATAATATCAATTACGATCTTCAGGTTTAAACGTTATTATTATTGATATTTTTGGGTATTATTGATATTTTCATGTTATTATGCCATTGTTTCATTATGACAAAAATTGTTGAAACTCATATATTGTTCGTTGTACGAGTAATCTTCTACAAATGCACGGGTATATCTTCTAATCTACGAGAATATAAGTAGTACAGATATATTAGCATAAATTTTGACACATATTGGCATATATTGGAATCAAGTACGACCTTCTGGTATAAAGATTGCGGGAATTATTGTTATTTTCAATTTATTACGTCATCTGTTTTATTTTGGAAAATATTTTTGAGACTCATATATTAATGCGAGTAATCTTCTACTAACACACTGGCATATTTTCTAATCTGCGGCAATATAAGTAGTACGGGTACCATACAATTTTAATGCTTTCGTTTTGCATATATTGATACAATTCCTCTTTTTTTTGTAAATTTGCTTACAAAAGGGGCCAGGATATTTTATTCTTTAGATCTACCCTTGAAGATAATTTTGTATAGCGAAAACAGAGATACTTAAACTTCTTTCAGGAATATTTAATTAAATATTTCAACGGAATATTTTGATTATAAATGTCATTTTGTATACTATAGGTATTTGCACATGATTATGAATTTTAAGTTTATATTATATACTGCATAGGAAGAACGGGTACGCGGCTTGTGTATTATAAAACTGTACCTTCCGTTTGGCGTCAGTTATTTTAGACCCAAACTTGTCCGATTTTTATATATAAATTTCGATCGATTCATACAAACTTTTTGTCTATATATTTTGTTTACTATATATATTTTATAAATCACAGAAGATTTTTCTACACGAAAATTCAACTTTTTAAGCAATTTTTAAACTTTTGAAATAACTATTTTCTCAATCCTAGCGACGTGTTGTTTGAAGTGCCCATTCGAATCTACTTTGAGAGGACATGGAATAAAATACTTTTATTTTACTCTAACCAAATTTTTCTTGTGAGAGCATTATTTCGTCCTCTTGTGCACTTTTATTTTGATTTCATAAAAAAATACCTTCAGATCATCGGTAATTGTGTGTAGTTAAGTTTAGTTACTTTATTAAAATATTAATTTTAATAAAGTTTAATTAAATGTTTTAAAAAAATAATTTGAATATTGTAATGATAACAAAATATTTCGAAGAAAATGTATAAAACTTTAAATATATAAAAAGCAGTACCATTAATTTGCAACATGTCCTCACGAATGTCTTTATAATATTGTGATGTCATTAAAAAACCAGATTGATAAGTTTAATTGGCTCCAATAAGTAAAATATAAATTTTATATTCATTTTAAATTGTAAAAATTCGATTAATAAGGGCATATTTGCCTTCTCTGTCCTTTCTGCCCTGTGTCTGAGAGGTCTAAAATGCAAGCGTTTTCTCGTGCTTTATAGACTGCCTACACTCTTTGTTCCTACACTCTACTACTCGCTAAGCCCCGGAACTTAAGATATTCCCCTGTCTATTGCCTCTCATTTACGGCCAAAGCTCACTTTACAATCTTCTATGTTACACAGGCATAGCAGCCCTACAAACAAACAAAGCGTTTTATTAATTTATATTTTATTCATTGTTTATTGCAAGATAAAATACAATACAAAATATACATAATAAAATATAATGAAATACATTAAAATGCAAACTATTGACAAAAGATTTTCAAAAGCACTTGCATATGAATAAATATGTACATTAATATATAACATATTTACAACAAAATATTTTTAAAAGCCATTTTTGAGGCATAAAAATCATCAAGATTATCGGGGAAGCTCTTGTATAGTTTACAAAAATTATTAATCGCACAATAGCAACCGATATTCGTACTAAAATTCATTTTAGCAAATAAACTCATGCTCCTGGTAGAATTCGGTTAAACGTGAAACCCGATCTCACTCAAGACAGTGGAACAATCGATTTTGTTACTAAACAGATTCCTGAAGAATGAAAATAAAATGAAATCCTTTCTGTTGTGTAAGCTTTTAGTATTAAACATATCACGAAGAAAAGTAGCATATAATGCATAATAAAATATACCAGTTTTCTTATAATATAGATATCTGGAGAATTTATTTTGACTAATTTCGATCTTGTTTGCATGATTAGCATGAAAAGGCTTCCACACTATAGACGCCTACCCGAGCCCAGACCGCATCAATATATTAAAGAGAACAATAATGGTATATCTTCATACGTAAAATACTGAGTAATTATATTAATGTAACCGAGTTTTCTATATGATTTAGCATAGATATCAGAAATATGAAGAGAAAAGGAAAAATCAGACTAATAAATATCGCCACGATCAGTAACAGAGAACTTTCTAGCCAAAACATAGTTCCCAATACCATAAGAAAATAAAATAAGAACTTTTTTTGAAAGCATAATTGTCATGAAAAATCACGATCAATTGTTAAAAATGCTGTTTCCATTTCGTAAGAAGTAATATTTACAGGAAGCTCGGAATAACTAATGCATTTTTATTTGTTTAAATCAATAATTTATATATTACTGTTTTTGCTATGGCAACATCGTTTTCAACAATAGAAGTTAAATCATCTAAATAATACTTCTTTTGAGATGGCAATATTGTTTTCAACAGTGATCAATTAGATTTTGAATATACAACAGAGAAATAACAATTCATACAAAAAATGTGTGTTAAAAATTTTCATTTCAAAATTGTATAAAAATAGAAATATTTATCCTATTGTAACCAAAACAGGGGGCGACAGATGGCGATGTATTTTAAATCATCATGTTAATTTGCAAATCATTTTATGTCATAGGTTATATTTTGTATATTATGTCATAGGCTATATTTGAAAACACGAATATGTCTAAAAGGTTAATATAGTTTTGATTCACGTAATTTTCTCGTCAAGATTTCATCATGCTTTCTAATATTCGAATAGTAGTGTGCATAAACGGCCATTTGAATATACCAGTATGAATATAAAAGTCCTTAATATACCAGTTTTAGTCTGATCAACAATATCGTGTAGCATCAAACTCAGTTTGTATGTCTGATATGATTATTATAGGAAATTCCACAGCTCTGGAAAGAAGCCTGTAATATATCTAAAGACCGTGACTAGTTGAATCTTATTTGACATAACAGGAATCCTTTATTACTTCTACTCCTATCACATACCTGGATGGCACACTATTGGATTTCTAACAATTCTATTGAATTCTTAGAAATGTTACAAAATATTATGTTTCACTTCTGATAATAGTTGTTGTTTTTGTTAATAATTCTACTTAATATAGCCAGGGGGTATACCAAGTCCATCATTCATGTTTTCCTTAAGAAATCATAGACCAATAACGGACTCCTGAAAAGATCCTCTTTATGTAGGAAACCCCCAAGCAATACAAGATATGGCCGGGGAGGCCTGTTCAATATTACACTTGAAAGAAATGGTATAAACCTTGGGCACATGTACGAAAGTAAGACACTTTAAATAAATATACCGTATTAAATCTGAAAATGAAAGTCTGTAGATTTCTGGCGCTTCCAGAAGTAATAGAACCACCTGGACAATTTTCACTGTAATAACAATGCACACGATGGGACCTGCATGTACAAGGGTTGAAATATTGTTTATTATATCTATATTAAAATATTAAATGTTAGATCTGATGGTAAGTTAATGGGAGGTACACTTAATAAATAGTTATTAGTAATGCAATTGCCGGTTTTGCGCATTTGTATAAGCATTGAAATAAGAATGAGCTATATTTTCATTATTTTCATGTCAGACTTTTCTAAAATATAAAGCGGAATGTAGGAATTGCGTATATTCTATATTCTATCCTTTAGGCTCGTGTTTCTTGTATTAAATCTTCTCACAAATTTTTAATTTTAAATACAGGATAAAAAATTCCGATTTAGCAAAGCATGTATTTAAAGGCCATTAAATGTTTAAAGAAAACATTCTAATGGCCACAATTTTTAGAAATAAAAATCAAATACGTACTTTTGAAATTTAATCAAATAAATCCAAATCGACACATTTGGATTTTTACCATTTCAAGGTGTATTCGAAAAGGGATATGTTTACAAATTTAAAAAAAAACATAATTCTTCAAAAGCTGGAAAATGTTAAATCCATTGATAATTTACACGGGATCATTATATATATATATATATACATTATATACATTATATATATATATATATATATATATATATATATATATATATATATATATATATATATATATATACTTATTTCATTTTATTGCTTTTGCGCAGTACAGTGTTTATTACTCTCTTTGGCAACAGCAAATCACATCTTTTCATTTTGGCATATGGCAACATTGGTCCAGTCATATTTTGCTCGTCATGGTTGCGCTGAAGAGGTGTGTTTTGAGGTATTTATATTTCCTTTATTGTTCCAATCTATATGCTTGTCGTCCATATAACACAAGTTTATAGATAAAATCTATCTTGTGTTTCAGAAACAAGCATTTTTGTGTTCATTTCGAAGGGATATATGGACCCGAAGAGAATTTTTTCGAAATGAACTTATCGTAAGCCTAAATCTCCTCCGTGTGCAAGCTTTTTTGCTTGATTTTTTTGTTTTCTTATTTGCATTCCTCATTTTTGAAATTTGTTGATTGTCTTTGTCTTTATGACTTGCATTATGCTTTATTATTTCCTCTTTTTGTCTTAATTTCTTTTATTTCTTTGTATTTTGTAGAAAATTTTGGAATAGTGTATTATGAGTTACTACATACATTCTAACTTTGGATTTAATAATTTATATTTATATATATATATATATATATATATATATAGAGAGAGAGAGAGAGAGAGAGATATAGGGTCATCGCATTGAGATGCGATTTGTACCATAAGTAATGTCAGGACGGGGGTTTTGTTTTGACGTGAAAAAATTTTGTAGTTCAAAAAATCACCTATAGATGGCGCTGCACGCATTGGAAAGACAAAATAACTTACTGTACGCTCAGTACCTTTATTATAGCAATATGTGTTCGACATATCCTCCTCCACAAGGTATGGCACAATTCAGGCGAGTGAAAACACCAGTAACTGCAGAATGCAGTATGTCTGGTTGGATCGAACTCACTTCACGACGAATGGAATCTTTTAGTTCCGACATTGTGGAAGGACCTGATTGATACACTTATGACTTTAAATACCCCCCCACAACCAAACATCAACTGCTGTCAAATCTGGAGACCATGGGATCTTGCAAGGTCTAGTGATAAGTCTGTCTTCCCCGAAGGTGTCAATTAGAAATTTCTATACTGGATTTGCGATGGGAGATGGTGCCCCACCCTGCATAAATGTTACAGTAGATATCACATTTCGTTTCTACAAAGATGACACGACTTGCTTATGCAGAAGAGTCAAATAACGCTGTGCGTTTACTGTGCAAGTTTCCCCAATAAGAACTTCAGCTAAACTCCTCGAAGAAAAAGGCTCCCAGGATGTACGAGTGAGTGAAGCCACACCAAACTGTCACTCGTGGTGAATGGAGTGGCTGCTCTATGTACTCACGTGGATTAGAAGTCGCCCATATACGACAGTTGTGTTTGTTCACATTTCCATGCAGTGAAAAGTGGGCTTCGTCTGTCCACAAAACATTACATAACCACTGTGGCTCATGTGCGATTTTTGACCTAGCCAATTCGGCCAGCGTTTCTCGCTGTGCGGTATCTACGGATAAAATCTGATGGAGTGATTGCCTCCTAAATCGAAATTATCGCAAAGCATCTGATGCCGATTCTCCGCTCACGTAATACAGCTTCACTAACAAGACTTTCTCGATCAAAGTTAACATTCTCGATAAAAACGTCTTTGCAACGTTTCCTAATGAATCAAATGAAGAATCTACAGAGCTCTTTCATATACAGCTCTTTTATAACAGCCTCATTTGCATACATCGGGAAAATGTTTACGGGTAAGCGCCACCTATAGGTGATTTTTTAAACTACAACTTTTTCACTTAAAAAAAAACTCCCCGACCTGACAATACTTGTTGTACAAACCGCATCTGAATGCGAAGAGTTTTCGATTTCTTATAAATTGTTAAAATTTATACGGACTTTTGAAACACCCTGTATATATATATATATATATATATATATATATATATATATATATATATATATATATATATAGGGGTGTCCCAATAACATTAACCTCGATTTTTATTCCTTAAATATTGATCTTAGACGTATATAATAAATTACAAAGTTGCGTAAAAAAGGGTACATAGTTTTATGAAATCGATAATATATTTCACGAGATTAAATTTGAAGAAATAGAGAATTTAAATTTTTGTACGGCCGAATACGTACGGTAGAGTATTTAAATTTTGTACAAAAACATTTCCAATGAGTAAATTGCGCCCCATACACTAATAAGGTTATGTACAAAATTTCAGCATTTTATCATAAAAGATCCCAGAGATATGAAAAGACAAAAGTTCTGACTTTAATCTTTTTAGATGCATCAACATGGATTCTCAGAGGGGAAAAATCCTGTCGGTAAATCGCGTTTCAGAGGTCATAGACAAATTGCGAAATAAAAATATGATTATATAATTACACAATAATTTTGTTATTTATTGGTACAAAAGTATCTACACTGTGTAAAAATAATAATTTTACACAAAGATTACAAAGCTTGTTCAAAATTTTTTCCATTCATGCCAATGCAGAGCTGCATTCGCCTGATAACAAGCCTATGATGCATTTCTGCGTTGCATCATTTGCACCCTGGCTGTAAACACTTACATTTTAATTTGTGATTAACCCCTCACCAATTTTGTTTAAACATATCTCTGAGAACTTTTATGATAAAATGTTGAAATTTTGCACATCACCTTAGTGTATGGGGCACATTTTACTTATTGGAAATACTTTTGTAAGGGGGCCGTGTAAAAATTTAAATTCTCTATTTCTTCAAATTTAATCCCGTGAAAATTTTTATTGATTACATAAAATTATGCACCTGTTTTTACACAACTTTTTAATTTATTATATATGTCGTTAAAGCTAGCTCTATGTCGCGACAACATTCCCGGAGAGCCGGTACATTGCAGAAAAAGAATACAGAAACATCATGGATTATGAGGAAAACCAGACATTAAGAAAGATATATACGTAAGAAGATGCAAAATTATCCAGTAAACACGAGATGTAATAAACACTATGAGATCAAATAGATATATACAAAATGCATACCAGACAATTCTTATTATGTCATTTATTAAAACGCAATTTAATTTTAAATTCAAAAACTTGCTCTAACAACAGCAGCCCACAGACAAATGAATCTCAAACATTTTAGAATAAAAAAATTTAAACAATTTATCACCTCCATTATTCACTTCCAACTATTGCAATCTTAGTCTGTCAAATAAACTGTAACCTGTTTTAAGTTGGAAAGAGCTTAGTCAGTATCACTTACTCTATACTGTTAGAAGAACATGGGGTAACTCAAATTATGCTATTTTATTATTATTATTATTATAATTATTACTATTTAACATCTTATACGTAACATTATATTTTCATAAATGCACAGCTATACGATGGTATATTTTATTATTTTAATTTATTATTTTTATATTTATATCTGATCCATTTTCTACTTTCTTCTACGTCGGGTCATGTGCATTATTCCTATAATATAATTTACAGTAATGTACACAAAAACATAGAATCAGCATTAACGAACCAGATGTGACCCTTGATAACGTATATGGCTCCGGGAATACTTTTCACATTTTGCAATTTATTTATTTTCAAAAAAACATTTTTGAGAGCCAGATAGGTCTAGCTCCACATGCAAAATTGTTTTTCTGTTTTGCTTTCATCTTATACACTTTTCTTGATTTACACCATGTATGCTTATGCAGGGAACAGCCTTAATACAGGGTACCTTATGCAGGGTACCTTAAATACCTGTATTACATATATGATTTATAACACAAATAAAAATTTAATGTGTGTAGTTAATGGAATATGTTATCCAATCTTTACCATATGTCATTCTTTTTCGATTCCTTAACTTATTTGGATAATTTTATACCACTGTAGTAGCTGTTTTATTTATATTGTTTTATTTGTAATGTTTTATTTATAATGTTCTCTTTATCATCTTCTCAAGTTTGTAGTATAGTCACTATTGATATCAAATTATCACTTCAGGCCATCTTATTTTCATTTTTGCTATTCAAAACATTTCAATAAATGATCAATCTCTTGTATATATAATACAAGTAAATTAAAATTCTTCAATTTATATATATATATATATATTATATATATATATATATATATAACGTTAGTTATCCTTCGTTCGTAGTTATTAGATATTTGGTAGTTATCCTTCGTCGTATTTACGGGGTACATCTCGGAGCGAGCGGGCGAAGCTTTGGTCTTCTAACTAACTAACTACCACACTCTCCTAGAGTGTAGAGGATGGGACTTGGCACTCCGCCTTCTGTCCCAAGGGGAAAAACCAAAGAAAAAGAAAGAAAACAGCACGGCTTGGTCTTCCGTGTGTTGTGGATATTGAGGAGTACGGTTGCGGACGCATGGGATATGGCCGGGAGAGTGGATACATGGAATAACGGTGAGACTTTTTATGCTATACTGTTATCGCCCTTAGACGTACTTTTGTATATTGCATCATATAGTGTGTTTGTTTGTATCGACGTATTTACGTAGTGTATGATATGGTATTTTATGCATTATGACGTTTAGGTTTTGGTGTTTTGGTGTTTTTTAGATTTTAGTGTATTAATGTCGTTTAGGTATTAAGGTTTTAAAGTTTTGGGAATTAACAGGACTCGTTAATTTACCTGCCCTTATGACGCAATTCTAGTAAATTGGATTAATTATATATGTTTTAAAGTTTTAATGTTTTTATGTATTGGAACTAACAGGACTCGTTAATTAACTTGACCTTTTAACGCATTTCTTGTAAATCAGATAAAAAATCACTCCAAAAAAAGTTTAAAATCTTTGAAAATGTCACTTATTCCATTAATGGACTGTATGGTTACACGTAATGCTACAGATCATATGTGGACGTATTGTATTGAAAGAGTATATTATTGCTACCTTGATGAGCATTTATTGTTCTACTTGCAAGTCTAAATGAAATGATACCTCATATTTATGAGACTGCTAGCGAATTACTTTTATACTCCTCAATATGAGTCATAAAATGTTGAAACTAAACATGAATGAATACATCTTACTATATAAAGTGACTGGCAAAAATATTCTTCACTGAATATATGCTCGGTGGCACAATAAATAAGGGTATTTGTGGCATCGATAACCAATTACCCTTTACTCTCTATATTGATGAAGTCTATTAAAAGCTATTTCCAACCTCTTTATACAGTCCAGGAAAAACAAGCGACAATAAAAAATGTCCGTAATAGTGAAGATATGTATAATGACACGATTCAAACAGAATCACAATTTTTTAATAATGATTTTATGCATCACAGTCATATAAGATATTGTGGATTTCAAAAATGCCTATCAAAAAGATGCAAACTGTGTCCTGTGGCCAACCCGCTTCAAATTAAAAAGCATGCTAATCCAAACAGAATATTTTGTAAATCTTACAACACAATATACTGTATCACCTGTCTTACATGTCATACTAAATATATTGGACAGACTCAGAATCCACTTAATATAAGAATCAACTTACACAGGAGTCAAGTCTGTAAGAATAGACAACTCGATCGACATTTAAGCAGTTTGGAGATTAGGCATTTCAGACAACATGATTTTACTAGAACCATCATCACCATTCTAGATATAGTACCTCAATTGAAGGAAAGATTGTGGTGGGAGGCCACACATATTAAACAGTACTCAACGACATTCCCTTATGGATTAAATTCCATCAATTTTAAAGAAAGCTACAATTTAGATTATTGTAGAAATATTGACAATTATCCATTAGCAAGTTCATTGATACAGAGGAAGTCACAGCGTTGGCATAGAGGAAGAGGAAAGCACCATTATAGCTATAATGAAACAGAAGAAAAAATCTCCAAATTTATAGAATCATTTAAATCCAAAGACGGAATCAAGTATAATTGGATTAAGGATGTCATTTACAGTATAAAAATCAAATATTTACCTCGTATATGGGCTTACATACAGCAATATACGTTGGAAGAACCTATTGACTTCCGGATTGAAGAAACACATAAAAATATTGCCATTATGCTTGACTTAATTAAATTAAGGGCCGGAAAATTTCAAATTAGATTAAAACCCAGAATACGGAACAAGCAAAGTATGGAATACTTTATAACCACATTCCGAAATAAGAAATTTGATGGAATTCCCTTTAAATCGA